>JAQZBX010021188.1:0-32477 GCA_029593785.1 Cabassous unicinctus
TCTTTATCTACAAAGTCATCAAGATCCTGAACTCTCTTCTAGGCAGTAGTTTCCGCTTTCAGTTTACTTTTAAATTTCTACAAAGATCTAAAGAATTCCAATCTTTATATCCCCTTTAATGGGCTTAAATTTTTCAGGATTATTTGTAAGATATGGCATCATACCGAGATCAAATGTGCTGTTTAATATTTACAAGGCTATTGTTTTCTCTTAACTATATATGCAATAATCCTAAACCATCTACGTTGGCAGTTAAATCACATTTTACAATAAACAGGCTGTTGTTTTCATTAGCAGGTAAACAATTAAGGAAAAGCATCACCGAAAAACACTATTGTAATTGAAAGTATAAACAGGGTGAAATTAGGCTCCAAGTCCTGAGGTGCTTAGTCCTCCCCCACAAGTCGGGTATCCTTGATCCCTTCTTGATCAGCCATGGACCTTGTCTCGTAGTTGGTCTTGACGAGGGCTAAGCACCTCCGCCGATGGCCGCCACATTGATGAAGTCAAATTTATCTATTTTTGTTCTTTTGTTGTTCATAATTTTGACCTAATGTCAAAGAATTCTTTGCTAAATACAAAGTCATAAAAATTTGTCCCTATGCTTTTTCTAAGAGATGTAGTGTTTTTGCTCTTACATTTAAGGCTGTGAAAGATTTTGTGTTTATTTTTGTGTATAGTGTGACATAAATTTCCAAATTTATGCTGTTCTATATGGCTTTCCCATTCTTGCAGCATCATTTGTTGAGAAGCCTATTTTTATCATTTGAATGGTTTTGACACCTTTATCAAAATTAGTTAATCACGTATGTATGGATTTATTTCTGGACTCTAAACTCTATTTAATTAATCTATATGTCTATTTTTTTTTCTTCAGTACATTTTCTTAAATACCATTTAATCATAGTAAGCTTCGCAAATGAGAAGTATGAGACATCTTACTGTATCATTCATTTATATTATTTTTTGTCTATTCTTGCTCCCTCACAACAACATTGTTTTTAGAGTCAGTTTGTCATTTAATAAAAATAAAGCAGCTGGATATTTTGCATGAATAATGTTGAAATTGTAGATCACTTGGGGGTACAGTCTTATCATATAAGTATTCTGAAACACAAACATCAAATGATTTATCATTTATTTATATCATTAATTTTTTAAAAAAATATACTGTATCTCTCAGAATATAGGTTTAGCACTTTTTAAAAATTTATTCCTAAGCATTTTATTATTTTTTCTTTGATGTTATTCTGAATGGAATTATTTTAAATTCATTTGGGGAATGATAATTGCCAGTGTATAGAAATACAATTGATTTTTGTATGTTGATCTTATTTCCTGTAAACTTGCTGTACTCTCTCATTCTAATAGATTGTTGTGGATTCCTGATTATTTTCTATATGAGATTTCATACATTTCAAAACAAGATCCTTGAATTTAGTCTTTGACAATCTGTATTATTCTTCTTGCCTAATTGCACTGCCTGTAACCTTTAATACAATTTTGAATAGCAGGGGACATGACCAACACTCTTTTCTTGTTACTGATCTAAGTGAAATACCACCCAATCTTTTAGCACTAAGACTGATGGTGGTCAGTTCCTCAACACCGACCTCCGGATGCTTGAACCAAGCTGGGGCCACCCGAGTAGTGTGGCGGCGGCGGCGGCGGTGGCGGCGGGGGCTGCTCCGGGGGCTGGGGGCGGCAGGAGCCGGTGACCAGCGGCGGAGCCAGATCACTCTGTGCAGGCAGGCGGCGGGCGCGCATCGCTGCACAGCGAGCTGATGATGCACATCTCCTCCTTTCTGTCCACACCACCGGCCGCGATCCTCGGCTGCCTACTCGCATTGTCGTGAGTGCCTCTTCTATTCTGCGCTTTGGCTGCAACTCCACAAGAGTCCCTGTCTCTTTCACGGAACAGTCCAGGCTCGAATTCCTCATGTGCAAATACGGCTGCTTCGTGCGAGAACTGCGAGTGGAGTTTGTCGTGGAGAATTTCCCGAGCAGTGGCGGCCCGTGCAGGGCTGCTGCGGGCCCCAGGGCTGTGGGAGAATTGGCGCCCCTGCAGCTCTCATCCCCTTGGCTGGAAGAGCTACCCGTCTCCTTGAGGTGGTGCTGTGCCTGCCGGTCAGCATCCTGAACAAGAACCTCCAGAAATTTAGCCTTTCTGGAGACATGAGCATCTACAACAGCAAGGAAGTGTGTCAAATACGGTATGTATTCAGCAAGAGGGGCCTTGATGGCAAAATCTTCAAACAAATCCAGCAGCTATTTGAAGAAATACTGAGTAATAGTAGGCAACTAAAATGGTTGTCCTGTGGGTTTATGCTGGAAATAGTAACCCCACTGTCACTGCCATGTCTCTCAAAGTTTATCACCAACACAATGAAGCACCTGAGTTTACTGGACAACAACATTCCTTGGAACAGCACTCTTAGCACTGCAAACTGGAATGATTTGTGAATCTGCACACATTTTCCCTGGATTTCTGTGACTTTATGGCTGAGATGGAATAAGTCTTAACTGATAGCGACCACGTGACTTTGCAGCAACTTTCTTTCCTGGTGCACAAGTCTCTGGGCAACATGCCGAATGATGAGCATTGGAAAGCCCTGTCATGAAAGAGCACCAACTTTTGGGTCTGTATAATGGCTTTTTTTTTTTCAAAGATTTATTTTTATTTATTTATTTATCCCCCCCCCTTGCTGCTTGTGCTTGCTGTGTCCATTCGCTGTGTGTTTTCTCCATGTCTGCTTATCTCCCCCTTGCTGGGAGGTCTCGCTGCATCAGCCCACTGCACCGTGAAGGCTGGCCTGCCCTCACAAGGAGGCCCCGGGAAGCGAACCCAGGGCCTCACACATGGTAAATGGGGGCTCTATCGATTGAGCCACACCTGCTTCCTGTTGTGAGGTCCTGCTGCATCAGCACACCAGGCCACGCAGGCCGGCCTGCTCTCACAAGGAGGCCCCGGGAAGCGAACCCGGGGCCTCCCATATGGTAAACGGGAGCTCCATCCACCGAGCCACACCCGCTTCCCTGTATAATGGCTTTTGATATCAAGAGTGAAGCTATGTTAAAGATTCTGAAACCCAGTGTATCCCAAGAGAGGATTCATTTTTACAGCAACATCACTTGTGTTTCAGGGGCTACTGTTGATCTCATATCCAGGCAATATGACATGTTCCTAAGTCATTTTATCTTAATGAATGATGTGATTGACACGTCTGGTTTTCCAGATCTTAGTGACAACTGGAATGAATATTGGTTGGTTTTATTAACATGGAGGTGCACAAAGCTCTCTCTTCTTGCAATTCATGTTTACAGAGTGCAGGCACACAACCTCATTGCCATTGCTGCTCTTCATGGCTCTGAATTAAAAATTCTTGAAGTCACTGAAGAAAGCATTGATTTTCACCAAGGTGAACTGGCTGACCAGGATGTGGAGCTGGTGTATAACTCTACTGAGCAGGTACCCCTGGGCCTGTGTCAACCTTGGCATGCTGTCATGGACAACGAATCATTCAGTGTCTTCACTGAACCAAATCATCATTTTTACAGAGAGATGCAAAGCTTCAGTGAAGACATTTAGCTTTTTTAAAAATGTAGTTCCTGTGGTTACATATGCAAATAGGGTCCTATTATACTTTTTTTCCAGTAGTGTGAATTAATCCCTTTGTGCTGTGTTTAATCAGTATTAGCTTTATAGAATTATATATGTATATTCTACTTTTTGATCAAAGAACATAGTTGGGTATTGGTTTAGAAGTTCAAAGTGACAATGAATAGGGCTTTCATGATTAATGGACTTGTTGCCAAACCTTAGGGAGATAAACTGAAGGTTATCTGAGATTGCAGGATAACTTTGTTTTACACTGAGTTATTCTGCCTTTTTGATGTTTTTTTTTTAATTTTTTAAAATGTTTTTAAAATTTTTATTTATTTTTATTTTTTATTTTTCTTTTTGATGTTTTTAGTATATTTATATCAGAATTCAGAGCTCAGGAGCCAAATTATTTTTATACATATGTAGATATATATCCATAGCCTGGTGGATTTGCATGCAGTGCATTGCATTCATGCATTCTGACAGCATTTCATTAATTTTGATTTGAAATGGAAGAAGGGAGGATGATTTGATTCCAAATGAGTTCTCTTTAACAGAAAAGCCAAGAATTTAACTTTCATTACACATACTATAGTTGATATCACCAGTAACCATTCTAAATTTTGTATAGTACAAGGTTAGAGAACATTCCTTAATCCTTTTTTTAAAAAAAATGCATTTACATAAACATGAAAACTCAATTTGTTGGAATTTTAAAAACTGTTTCTGACTTAATTTTATTCATTAATTATGTTATACATTCAATGTTTTTAGCCCAGATTTCAAATAGTAGAGGAAGAAAGAAACTGCATTCCAGGGTAAAACCTCCTTAAAGTAAATCATAACACAAAGTTATAAACACACATGCTTTCAAGCAAACATTAACCATGAAACCCCTAGCAACAAGTCACTGGGTTTTTCTCTGTCAGTGTGTGTGTCAGCTGCCAAAGAATAGACTTAAATGAAGAAGTGCCCACATGCTGGCAAGGGCTGGTTCCTTCTTGTCAGCCAGATACTGCTAGATCGAAAAGTTTAAAGTCAAATTTCAACCTGTTGTATACAGCTGTGCTGTGACCTAGTCAGCAACCTTAGAACACTGGGGAAAAAAAGGAAAAAAAGACATACAGCTGTTTCAGTGAATAGTGAATGTAAAGGAAAGAAAGGAAAAACTGAAAGCTTTTTCTACCAGAGGTATGAGCTGCTACAAAACATGAAAAAAATTCAATGAAGTATGTTTTAAAACATTGTTATATATGAGCAGCTTTAAAAGCTAATTTAACTGTTTCAGAGCAACCACGGTACAGACGTGGTCTTTGTGTGACTTCCACCTGCACCTAGTTTTAAGTGGTACAAATTTTATGCATTTAATGCTAAAGGACAGTCTGCAGTAATAAAGTTAGTAGCCTACATGGGTGCCCAGCAGTGCTGAGACATGGCTGCTCTATTGTAAGCCTCAGAAACACAATTTATGCAACAGATGTCCAGATATGATTCTATTTATGGAAAAAATTATAAGTGTTTTACAAATGGTTTTACCATCTTATATTAAAAGGACCTTTTGACAGGTGTGCACTGTTTTGCCTCCAGTGAGAACATACCATGTGAATTTTATATGTACATTAGTAGGGTGAATCCACTGGCACAGTGTGTGTAAATGCCAGATGTGCTGAGATTTTCTTATAAATGTGATCAGATAAAATAATACGACAGAAACTGAAAGGAAATGAGCTGAAAGTTTGACCTGATGGCTGATATTGTGTGGTTTATGTTAAATGTATATTCCTTTAATCAATGAATAAAGCATTAAAAAGTGATCATTGTAATATATTTTATTGCATATGAAGTGTGAAAACTTTTAGTGTTAAATGAACTGTAACAACCCTTAAAAAAAGAATAATGATAATGGTACATTTTTTGTAAATGTCTTTTAATGGTTTGAGAAAGTTTCTTCTCTACCTTGCTCATTGATAGTACTCAAAAGGTATTGGATTTTAAGGAATTTTTCCTTGTATATTGAGATGATCATTCAGTTTTCCTTTTTCTATTTATTTAATGTGTTACATTATTTGGTTGATGCAAGATAAGAAATCTTGAATCCATTAGTGAAAATGCCTTTTTTATGATATGTAACTATTTTTATATGTTACTGGATCTTTCTATCTGGTATTTATTTGAGGATTTTGTCCATATATTTATAAGTGAAATAGATATCACAATTCAGGAATAATTCTTCTCTGAATGATATACAGACTACATCTATGATCCTATAGTCACCTTGACTTTTCTTTTTGGGCAGTTATGATTACTGATAAAATCATTTCATTTGTTGTATATCTATCAAGAGGACATATTTATTTATTTTGGAAACATTCTCATCGTATCATGTATTTATAGGAATTTTTCCATTTCACCTAAGTTTTCTCAATTATTTTGGCACATCATTATTCAAAATGTTCCTTTCAATCATTGTTATTTCTGTTATGTCACCCTCTCATTAGTAATTCTAATAATTCTTGTAATTCTATTTCAAATATATACTTGAACATTTCTAGATATATTTCTTAAAATTTCATTTATTATTCTCTTCATCTCCATAATTTTCATTTGATTTTTTATGTCTGTCTCTTTATTGATATGATTTACTTGGTACTTGTTACTAATATATCTTCCTTTGCTTCCTTTATCAAGGTTTGTGCTTGTGAAAACATTTAAAATGACTACTTAAAATAATTAATCTGTTGAATATGATATATGAACTTTCCTAAAAGTAGTTTCTGTCACATGCAATTTTTCAATGTATGGGTTATGTATTTATGCATTTTTGTATATCTTGTAATTTTGCATTGGAAACTGAACAGTCTGGGTAATACATTGTAGCAAGTCCAGATGCTGCCAGTCTTCCCCCTTTCACTTGTTCTTTGCCTCCTTACTTGTTTAGTGACTGGTTGGAATAATTTTGTGAAGTATCCCTGCACCACTGTGTTAAGCCTCTGATAGTTTCCTCAGGGAAGTGCAGATTTGGTTATTCCCACAGTCATCCTGGCATGACAGCTCTACTGGTGGTCCCTCTTCAAATGGTAATACTTCACTGGTATACATAAATGATTGTTATGTAATTGCTGTATTTGTTACAACTATACAATAAGGTCTAAATATTTCTGCAATGAAATCTAATCAAATTTTGGAAGCTTCTGAGGGTCATTGATGAGTTAAGTGCTGGGTGTTTTTTCGAAGCCAGGAGGTCTCCTCTCAGCTGTCTCATTCTCCACTTCTCACTTGTAAACCCTCTGGACTTCAGTCTAGCCTTTGTCTTCACTAGTCCACCATTCTTCTGCCAATTCCCTTCCCCACAATGCCCAATGTTTGTGTGAGGAAGTTCTGAGGTTTAAACTGCTCCCAACTCTGTTCAAAACTATTCTGCAAAGATCTTTTATGAGAAATCTAAAGCTGGTGCTTTGAATATGAAAACCTTACTCTGAGAGAAACCCTGATTCTAGGAAGTGAGTATTTGGTGAATAAAGAGGAACAGATGGAGGTCCTCTGGTTTGCTGCTCCTTGCTTAGATTCAGCCCCATGAACCAAACAGGGATATCCTCAGGGGCCTTATCCAAGATTATGCCTCAATTGCCTGAGTGGCGGGGATGAGCAAAAGAAGGAAGTACCACCTCTTGATTACACTCACTCAGGACTCAACCTCAGAAACAGCATCTGGGTCAGGGTGAGCACTGCTGATGCCCTGCTCCTCCTGGGAAGAAAAACCTCCCGTGGACTTTTACTTATTTAAATTCTTTCATCCAGTGTAGATACACTAATTCATTCTTATGTTATTGTGTATCAGGTGTCCAATAATTTGAAAAGTAAATAGTATTTCAGTATATCCATATGCCTAAATTTATTTATCTCTTAACCATCTGATTGGTGTTTTTGTTGTTTCCAATTTATGTGTAATCTAATACTCATTGTGGCCACATAGATAGCTGATAACAATTTTGTTCTTTTTCTTACAAGAACAATAAAAAATAAGAGATCAAGAAAAACCACAATTTTTCATATGTACTCAACATGGAAAAAATTTATGTCACAGAGCTAAGAAAATTGTAAAATTTGAAGAGAATGAAGTGTTAAAAATTAGAAATAGCACCCACACTGAAACCTAGTGGGGGCCAGTGTTGTCAGATCACACATAAGTTAGTAAGAAGATTAAACTAGCAATTGTTAATAAATTTCTAAACTCTGAGTGTGATAAAGTTGCTAGTGTGAATCTCACAGGGGCCATATCCATAATATCTTGCAGGCTTTTTCTCCAAAATTAGGGAGAATACACCAAAAAGCTACACAGAACAAAGCAAAACAAGTAATAGATTATTTCCCAGTGGTGTTTAGAGAGAGGGACAGCAACTATTGTACAAATGCACCCACAACCACCTTCTTAGTTCCACTACAAAAAAACAACAACAATTATTCTGCTTGGGAAAAGCAAATGAAACAATATCCTATGGGCACTGCTGGGATCCAATAGAAGGTGGAAGGAGACAGAGTTCATCATGGAATGAATGTCTGGAAAGCTGCTCCCCACTTCACTAAGGAATAAAAGCCTTAACCCACAGATGGATTTCTCTGAAATAGGTCACTAAAGACAATGCAGCTTAGTCAGCAATATCTAGGAAAATACACATTCTACCTCAGGGAGGGGCATAAATACATGACAGGCCAAGCATTGCCTCATAAGGTGGGACAGGGGCACTTGGATGATGTTCCCATCACTGTCCATCCTGCTCATTTCCCAGCCTCTCCCCTGGCACCTACTATTCATAGGGTACAGTAGACAAGAAGCTAGGTAAGCCTCAGGAGACTGTCATGTTCTGAAAGTGTTTCCCTGCAGCTGCACTGGGTCCTATAAATGTACTTGAGCCTGCACAACTGGGAACATAACTCTCTTTCTTAACACAAGTCACACTGATGAGAAAGCTGTTTCCCACATGAACATGCAGAGCATGGAGGAGGCTCTTGGAGGCATGCTAAGCTTCACAGAATGTGCTGGAGCATGAAGTCAAACACACATCTGAGTAGGTCTGTTCTTCCTGTCAGGACCCTCAGGTAAGCTCTGTCTTTGGAAGCCTGTGGATCTCAGGAAGGATTAGGTTGTCACAAGTTCTTTCTGATGACCTGACCTGCTACACAGAGGAGTGGCATGATGGCATCAGTTCAAATGTGAATTCACCATCTCTCTTGCAAAAAAAATGGCTGAGTGAGGGCAAGATCCTGCTTGAGTGGGCTTTTTTGAAGGAGGCTTCAGGTCAGATTCAGGTCATCAATCTGGAGATAGCGGGACAAAAAGAAAAATTGTTCAAGGTAAAACCCTGAGTTTCTTCCCCTGAATTCTGAAAACTGCAGGACAGCTAAGCCCCACTCTCAAGGCAAAGCTGCTGTGAGCCCTTAGCCCTGACTCCTGCTGACCACACAGCAGGAGGGAGCATTCTCCAAAAGTGGGAGGGTTCTGACAAAGGGTAGAGAGGGGTTTACTTTCTGTGTGTTTGGTTGCCTGGAACCCCTTTGGGTTTTGAGGAACATACCAGCCAGCTTGAGGTGACACCAGGAAGAGGGGAGAGGTGAATCTGCTGAGGCAGCCCCAAACCTGGGCTAGAGAAACTTGGCCTGAAGAGGGTGGAATCAGGCAATTGACTAGTCCAGTGCTGTAAACTATCAAAATATCAACTCCCCTAAGGGAGGCAGGCAGTAGGAAGTGCTTAATAAGAATCCAAGAGCCTATTTAGGGTCCCCTGGGAGGAGGGGCATCTGAAAGAGGGTTGAGAGTCATTTTTCTGCAGTGAATTCAGTCACTGGAGTCCCATCTGAATTTCAAAAGGGAACTCAACCTGACTTGGAAAGAGTAGGGGGGATCTGCTCATGCTGGTGCAGGCTGTTGTACCTTGCTGTCCTGGGAGAGAAAGTTATAAGAATAGAAAGCAGGTAAGGACAGAGAGGCTACTAATCTGCAGGAATCTGTCCAACTGCAAAGAGTCAAACCTGCCCAGGGGAAAGTGACTGGATAAATTTTATGAAGAGCTAACTGATCCAGTGAAAGTTTAACTATTAGAGGGAGATTAATATTATATTTGTTAAAACATTTGATGATGTTAGGGGGAAAGAATATGTGATAAATGATTGGCAAAGTATGAAAAAAATTAAAAGAAAAGCATTAATTAACTATAAATGGTTCAGGAATTCTATTTGGATTAAAAAATTATATATTCTGAATGTGCATTTTATCTTATATCTATTATATATTGAAGAGCTCTGTGAATGATACAATGATGGCATTTTATGTAAAAGAAGCATAATTTATAAGGGCCTTAATGCAGGAGACAAGTCTTTGAAGCCACATGAGATAGAGAGAACAAAGTAAGGCACTTGTGTGCTTCTTCTAGAGAGGGTCAGGCTTTCCAATTCCTTGTTCCAGTTGAGGACACGGGGCTCCCACATAATGGAGGGTGGGGGATTATTTTTTCTGGGCATTCTCAGAAATTTGAGTTAAGTTGAGGGAAATAAATTCACAGAGATGGTCAATATAATTGTTCACAGTTTCTAACATATTTGCAAGACAAGACTAATTCCCACAATTTACATAAAATTTTATACAATATATATGTATCTGTTTAAACAGATACATTTAGTAATATAAAAAAGCAGTTCTGAGATTGAATCTGGCATTCATCATAAGAACAATTTAGAAAAGATGCAATGGCTCTCCTCTGGGGGTTACATGTTGAGAAACAAGAAGAGGGAACCTAAGGCAAGGATAGGAAACTCCTCCCCAGCCTCCCTCTGAACTGATACCTGGGGTTGGACACTGTGCACCCCCTGGTGGTCATGAGCTTCCCCTTCAGTCCAGCCACCTCCTGTGCCCTGCAGGGAAGGTTTTTGTCTGGGCTCATAATGATTTCCCCTCACTGTGTCTCTCACACAATAATAGCTGGCAGTGTCCTCAGTCTTCAGGCTGCTCAGTTTTAAATAAACTTCATTCTTGGAGGTGTCCCTGGTGATGCTGAGTTGAGACTGAAGAGCTGGGTTATGGTTTGTGCTTCCACTAGGTGTTATCCTGCTGACCCACTCTAACCCCTTTCCTGGAGCCTGGCAGATCCAATGAATATTATGGTCAGTTAAAGAGAATCCAGAGGCTTTGCAGGTGAGCAACAGGGTCTGTGGGTGCTTCACCAGGCCAGGTCCTGACTCCTGCAACTGCACCTGGGACAGGACACCTGTGGGCAAGGAGAACCACAGTAAGTCCTGTGCTCTGAGGAGCATCCCCACTACCTTCATGTCTGAATCCTGAGAAACTCACATCTGGGAACTGCCACCAGAAAAAGGAAGAACCTTAAGGTTTTCATGTTCTTCTGAATGAGGTCCATGAGGCCCAGGAAATATTTTCCAGACTGAGGAAGATCCTGAATTTAAGTAAATTTTTGCTCTGGTTTTATCTGCTCACTCATGTGGTGATTTGCATTGAGAGGCAACTTTGGAAGTAAAATGAAAGGGCATGAGGGGAGGTACTTGTCTTAGAGGAACTCTTGGAGGAGGATGCTGAATGAGCCCTTGGATAACACAATCCTCTCCCCAGAGTTCTCCTCACCAAAACCAGGTCCCTTTACTTCCAGGCAGGTAATGTGTTGAATGGGGAGTCAGATGTGGCCAGGGATCCAGATTGGCTCTGGGAATGTGTTCATTGTGCCCCTACTCCAAGGGATTATATATATGTATTTGTGTGTATCTGTTTACATACATTTCAATTATATATATGGAATATATAATATGTATATAATATATAGTATGTATATATTCCTTGACAGTGTTGATTGTAACAGATTCTGGCTGATTTTTCAATTATCAGTGGAGTAAATGATGTTTGGAACACTTTCTCCAATTTGTTGATGTCATTCTTTAGTTGTAGCTTCATGTGAGAAATATAAGTTGTCAGAGCTGTTATATAATTTCATTACCCTATTAGTGGTATAATCCCTTCTGGGAGCTAGAAAGGACCTGTGTGTGCCGTCCCCTTTGACCGCCATGACTGCCAAAGCACCACTTGCCTGGTCCTGCCCTTGACATGTCACACATGTGCTACTTTGGCAGGTCAGCCCCACTCACAATCAGGCTCCTTATCTGAACATTGATGGGTTTTGCTCCACTCATCTCCGAATACATCTTTCTAGCTCATCATATCATGAAAAGCACATGAAAGCAGCATAATTCAACTTGGCTGATCAATAATATTAGTTAAAGTGTAAATAATAAATTTAGTAAGAACTTCATCTCTGGCCTGGTTCCAAGTTGTTGAGGCAGCAACATGAGGTGAAAAGGAATTGGTCTGAGCACTAAAGTCTCCAATACATATTGCAGGATTTGGGAATTCAGAGGAACATCATAAAGCATGTTCAATTTAAATTTAAAAGAATGAAAGGGTAATATGTACTATTTGGATACATATATACCATGAAAATATGGACCAAAAAAATTTGAGTCTCAATAACATTATTTTTGGACAAAGTAGATTTCCCCAAATAAAGATTATTAGTAATAACAATTGATATCACATAGTCACAAGGGGTTTATTCTCCAAATCCCAATTTATGGAACTGATAACTGAAATAGACAAACACACATTGTAGTTGGAAACATCAACATTCCAGTTTCAGCAATTTTTCAATATCTAGGAAGCTAATAATGGCAAACATGGATAATATGAACAGAATTTTCAACTTCCTTGATATAATTGCTGTTAAAAGTATAATCCACTGAAAAACAATATAATATACAATCTATCACTAGCCAGAAGTGATTAGGAGATGTCATGGCTATATCTATTGTGGTGTCCTACACTGGAACTTTGTACAACAATGAAAACATTATCATTGATATGACCTGGCAAAACCCTTTTAGGTAATTACCCAATATAATGTAAAACAGGGACTCAACAGATATTTGCACACTAATGTACATATGGTATTATTCAAAATTGTCAAAAGTTTGAAACAATCCATATATTTATCAACAGATGAATGGTAATCACCATGTGATATACACATACAGTGGACCATTATTAGGCTATAAAAAGAAGTGAAGTTCTGATACAACATGTTTGAAACTTGAAGGGACCATGTTGTATGAAATAGGACAGGCAAAAAATAACAAATATTGTATGATCTCGGTTATATGAAATAAATATTCTATCCAAATTCACAAAGTCAGAAACTAGAATACAGTTTAACAGCATTTGTGTAGGGGTGGGAAATGCAAAGTTTGTGCTCTAAGTATTATAACAAATAACTATAAAACTCAGTGGGATAAAAATATACCAAGAAAGATAAATGGATTTCTCACTTTCATTTATAAGGTGTTTAGGTGAGAGGTCTGGCTAAGGAGAAGTATCTGATTAGTCAGGAACATAGAAACACACCAATTTGTAACATGGCATCCACAACTGGTGGACAAAAATTTAGATGCAGAAAGAAAGAGAATTTGGAATTCTGGGTGGGTGTATTCTAATTGTCCAAGCCTGCAAGCAACATAGATTATCCCTGTGCACATTCCATTTTCTGTTATTGATCATATGATCTCTGTGATAGGAAGGGGCTGGAAATGTGTGTTAACTATGATCCCAGGAGGAAGGGGGACCATAGTTTTGTGTAGACAGGTCATCTCTACACAGTAAGCCTGTGTCACTTCTCCCCCTCACACACACACATAAACTATTTTCTTTTGAGAAATACCATCCAGAAGTTTGAGAATGCATAAAATCATATGATATTGTGAATACAAGCAAGGGATCGGGCAATGTTGTGTCAAGTGGACAGTGATGGGGTGGTACTTACATTTTCTGATTCACCTTCAACTGTGTATTGAATAGAGATGAACATAATATTTGTTATGAATTTCTAAGGGCTTCCTATGTATAGAATCATGTGGTCTGCAAATAATGAATTTTTAATTTTTCTTTTCCAATTTGGATGGCTTTTATATATTTTTCTTGCCTCAGTGCTTGAGCAAGTATTTCTAAGACAATGTTAAATAAGAGTGGTGATAGTGGGCATCCTTGTCATTTTCCTGATCTCAGAGGGAAGGCTTTTAGGATTTCACCATTGAAGATGATGTTAGCATTTGGTTTTTCATATTCACCCTTTTCAGTCCAGTACTGCAAAAATCAGAAAGAGCATGTGTATGTGTGCTCGTGTGTGTACATGTGAAGGTATGCATATATGTGTATATCTGTGAATGTAACCATGTTTGTGTGTGCACACACCTGTCTCTGAATGTACTTGTGAGTGGATGTATCGTTGTAATAGTAAATGTGTGTGCACAGGAATGTGTATGTGTGTTAGTGATGGCATGTGGGTGCATGAATAGGTATAGCAGATGTTTGAGTATGCACATGTAACATGTGTCTGTGTACGTTTATGTGTGTTGTGTGTGTGTGCATATGTTATGGGATGGGTATAGTAGATGTGTGTGTGGGCTTTGAGACCCATGGTGCTGTGTGTGCCCTTGTTCTCTGTTGTAACCTTCAAAACTGAGGAGGACAAGGGGGATGAAAGCCCCCCAAAGCCTCTGGATTCACCATGACTGTGACTGTGTCAAAGCACCTGGCAGGCTCCAGGGAAGGGACCCCTTGTGGTTGCACAGATTCCTGTGTTTTGTCTACCTGAAGAGTATACTATGTTGCTAAGGAAATTCACTACCAAGAGATGTTGTCACCTGTGTGTGGTATCTCTAAAGATCAGTCTGAAGTGAAGGGCACAGCCAGGTGACACTGGGCAGAGAATTTGTGAGGAAAATGCACTGTGAGTCCAACAGGAACCTCCTTGCAGGACAGGGGCTGGGCTGCAGGGGATGCTCAGGGCTCTCTAAGTACATGGCCCAGCCCCAGAGCAGGTGCAAGGAGTGCCTGGGAAGGGCTTCCTCTCAGGGACAGAATTCTCCTTTTTCAAAGCATGGTCTAAAATAAGAAATTAACCATGACTCTTGATGGGTCTAATAATGTTATACTTCTTTGGGTCTTTTTGCCTAACTGAAGAAGGCAATGAGAGCCACACTTAAAAGGGGTTTTTAAGACTTAATGATGCCTTAGGAGTGAGGAGCTGGATGACAGGGATGGGTTATTAATTGATTGGGCCCAGGATTAGGGGAGACACACTGATCACCTGATAGTTAATGCATTTCTCCTGACAGGTCATGCTTCATTTTTCATTTTTCATGACTTTGTTAATGACCCTCCATTATCCTCTAACATATGGACTAAGCTTTCTGTAAGTTCAAATTTCATTCTTAGTTCATATTTTCTACATTTTATAGGTAAAATAAACACAATCAGATGATACTTTCCCATTTCTTGTCATGAATTCCACCTACATTTTGTCTTTCTCTCTCTGGTCATGGTGCTTACTTCATCCAACATCTTCATCACTGGGAACCTCCGAAAGAATCTCACTTAAATCTCACTCTTTACCTTTTCTATTACAAATTAGTCATTTCAGTTGTTTATTCTCACTAACATTGACAAAAATCATGTTGGTGTCCAACCACAGCAGTGCTTAATAATATCCCCAATGCCAAAAGCCAATTTCTACATGGTGGCCTAATACATATTTCCTAAGTATGAACAGTCTCTACCACAAACACTCACCTACAGAAACAAATGCACATCTCTGGGAGTTTTTCTTTATTAGCAAGAATTGATACCAGTCTCCCTCCGAGTTCAAAAACCCCCAAATAAAAGACCACACCATTCTGCATCTGTACAGCCCTATGTGACCACCTGGTGAGTATTGGGCACACCTGGTTCTGGATGTTGGATGCCATCCCTTCCCATCCCCTTTCCCAAAGCAGGTCAGCCCACATTTCCAGCTCTTAATGGACCAGTCCCAATTTGTCATGTTGACCTTTCTCATCCTAATTCTTTTGACTTTCCTATTGCCTACATTCAGATATGGAAGTCATTTTTTATGTAATCCACTTGACAATACTGCATAGACAGATTGCAATATCCTACATTCAAGGCTGTGTTCCTAAAACTTTTTACATGGCTCTTTAGGAACAACAGGATTAAATCAGCAAATTTACAGATTGGGTCACTGAGGCAAAGGGCTTTGACCTGCCCCAGTCACACAGGTATGACATATCAAGAAGAGGACCAGAGCAGGTGTCCCTTATGCATTTGTGGAGGACAGAGGTGAGGGCTCACATAGGTTTCAACACTTTTACCCTAATAACAGTTATGATAGCAGGAAACATCTCTGAGTTCCTACTATAAAATTCACAAATAAAGTTTCTGCTGTGCTACCCAATTTGTGCCCTATCAGACTGAAACCCATAGAGATGAGGCCACATACTGAGGGTCACAGGGCAGGAGGGGAGGGAGCTCTGCTGTTTTCTCTGCATTATTGGCTTCTAGGATCACAGTCAAGATCCCAGGTTCAGTGCCACAGGCCTCAGGAGTGCAGCATTCAGGTCATTATTCAAAGGAGCTGAAGATTGTGCAGGGACCCACCCATTAGCCATTGGGAGCTTACCCCTTCTGCAAACCATTCACTGTGCTGCTGTATTGGTAAGGATCTGCCTGTTTTTTACCCACATAGTGGAAACCATTGTCAGTGAATTCAACATTCACTGGCATTGTCAAGAAAGCAGGAGTTGAGATTACTTGGGATCCATGAATGGATCCCTGAATGTATTTCTTAGGCTGCTTTAACAAAGAATCACAAATTGGATGACTTAATGGAACATAAATATATCATATTGCAGTTCTGAAGGCTAAAATTCTGATGCCTGTAGGGGAGAACACTTCCCATCTTCCTCCTAGTCTCTGGTATTTGCCCAAAAATCCTTGGCCTTCAATTCCTCTCAGCCAACATATGGTGTCCTCTTTGAGTCTGTCTGTCTCCAATTCTTTTCTTCTTACAAGGACAACAATCATGTTGGATTAGGGTGCAATATAACCTAGTTTGGTCTCATCTTAACTCACAGCATGTTCAAAGAAGCTATTTCCAAATAAGGTCACATTCACAGGACCAGGGTTAGGTCATGAACATGTGTTTTTGGGAATCCAAATTCAACCTAAAGCACTGATCCAACATATTGGTGTGTTAATGACATTCCACTGAATGTCTATCTGTAAATCAGAGGAGGGTTTATGTTGCTTAAGGTTTTACCTAAGGAGAGAGCCCTGAGGCACAGGGTGTCCCTGCAGACTCAGCTAAGTACAGGGAATAAGGAGGTTTTGGAAACTGCTAGGAGTGATAAAAATAAACCACATGAGAGATTGACTTGAGCCATTTCAATTCTACAATAATTAATAAGTATACATTTTATAAAAGTCCTTTCCTAAGAAGAAATATTCATACATGTTAAGTAAATAAAAGAAACTCATTCTGAATTATGGCCCATATTAGAACACTGTTTATCTCAATTCATTGGGTTAGATACATTTTGCTGCTACTTCAAAACTTTAGAATATCCAATAAAAATCAGCTAACAGAGGATCTGGTTTTCTCCATCATGGATATGGCTTATTGGGGCTGTACATGACCCAAATGCCCAGCAGGTGGACCCTAAGAAGTCAGCTCAGCTTATGGACTTGGAAAAACCACCCACTTTTCACTCGTGCCAGATGCCCCATGGAATCAGAGCCTTGTCTGTTGTCAGGAACCCTGGAAGTTCTTCCTGAGCTATCACCTGTGGAGAAGGTGCTGAACTGTCCTGAGAGAAAAGAGAATAAAGAACTCTGAAACATGGTGCATCTGAACCCTTGTTGTTGTTGTTTTTTTTTTTTGCTGAGAGGCTTGCCTCTGCCTCAGGAGGGCTCAGACTCATTGGCTTCACTTGTTTCCTGGAGCTGGATTTGGCTGAAAGCTGTACCTATGCAGAGCCCTGGCGAGCCCTGTGGCTCTAAGGTGGATCCAGACCTAGGAGATCCCAGCCCTGCAGGATGGCACCTGAACAGGTATTAAGTAAGACAGCAAGAGACAGGGCAGAAGGGGCCTGTGATCAGTGTCCAGCCTCCTGCATTCCTGTACTGAAGGGACCTGAGGTCCTTTCCAGTGAGTGAGCTCCAGGGTGGACATCAAGTGGGTGGTTTCCAAGGAGTTATTGTAGGTCATACTGGATTGTGTTATGGGATGTGGAGACATGAATATAAAATGTAATAGACAGAGTATAATAATATGATCTGTGAGGAGTCATCATAGAGTTTTGGAAAGATGATGGATTCAGCCCTCTCCTCACTGAGTTTCAACTGTGACCTTAGTTTGACTTTACATTGAAAAAATCCAAGGATATTACTTTCAGACTCTGTGAAATAGAAAACAGTCACACAGCTGTTGTTGCTAGGTGTACTGTGTACATTCCTTTTTTCCAGCTGAATACTTTTTAAATTTTCTTTATTTTTTAATTTAAGATTTTTTTTAACAAATTGATTATATCAATGCATATTAACAAAGCATATATCCATCAAAAGTATAAAATCAATGGTATTTGGTAGAATCACATAGCTGTGCATTCATCACTTCAATTATTTTTGGAGCATTTTCACTCCAGTAATAATAATAATACTAAAAAACAAAAGCCAAGCAAACAAAACTTATCACCTCTCAATCTCTCTATGCTTCCCCTGCCATACATAGATGCTATTCTGTTTCCCTCTCTCTAATTTATTTTTATTTATATTTTTTAAAAAATCATCTTATATATGTAATATCTTTATTTTTTATTATAACAGTTGTGAGCTTGCCAAACAATCACGCATAATGTGCAGAATTCCCATACATCACCCCTCCACCAACAACTTAGATTATTTTGGAGCATTTGTTACAGATTGTGAAAGATTATTACCACTAACTAGGTCCATAGCTGTACATTTTCCTTTTAATGTGTTCTTCCCTATGGCTTTCACTGACAGTAGTTTTAATTTGATTAGTTATGCATAAGAACCCTGACTCCCACCAGGATGTATGATTTAAGAACCACATGCAAACTGAGCAATGGGAATCCAGAAGGTGGAAGCAGTGCTGGGTGAGTTAAGTTCCCTCATGACCTCTTCTAAATTCCAGATTCCAGGGAAGATATGGATGCATGAAGAAGATGCCCAGATCTGCATTAGAAGCAGGAAAATATAAGAAAAAAAACTTTCTTCACAGTTAGAAATCATTTACCTTAAGAGAAAAAAATTGTACAAATTGTTCTGCGAGCATCATGATCCAATAGTGTTCCCTTTATGGCCATGTGGTGATAATCACATGGACATAAGAGTGTGAAAACACCCCTAAATGGACCAGTGAAAAATCTAGGTCATGCAGGTCCCAAGGGCTAAGATTGAATATCAACTCAAATGAGGACTCTATGGGACCCCATGCTCTGTACATGTGCTGCCCACTGTCCTCTTATCTTGCTCAGAGTAGGATGTTAGGATGAAAAAACTTGTAAGCTCCTCAAAGAGTGTGTTCCTTTGAGAGAAGAGAGAAGCAGAAGATAGATGTTGCCCTATCAAAGTGGATTCTCATGTCTTTAGAGATTAATTTTTGCCACCAAAGATCTCTCTTCTGTGGACTGACAGTTTCTCTGAAATATGGTGGTCCCTGAGCCACCAATTTATTTTTGGAATAGAGCACTTGCTTTCTAGTTTCTGAGGTGTACATATGGAAGGATATTTCATCTCAGGATAGGTCATCCCCAGAATGTCACCCAGACATGATAAGATGACTTAGATGGTGAGATTGATAACTTTTGTTCAGGTAATATTTAGATGGGACTTTGGAGTTGAATTGATGTTGTAATGAGGTGAGAATTATAATATTTTGATGAGCTGAATTTATTTTGTTTGAGAGATGCACATGTTAAAGGGGACCGGGAGGATGAGATTAATTTAAGGATCTTCACATAGGAGAGATTATCCAGTTGGGTCTTTAATGTAATCACAATTTCCCTTATGAGGAGGGAACACAGGAAGATTCTTGCTGGATTTGAAATGGAAAAGAACATGAGCCAAAGAATGGATTTCTGGAAGTGGTCAAGGACAAGGGAAGAGATTTTTCCTGGAGACCCAGAGAGAGAAAGACTCCCTGTGGAAACTTTGCTTTTGCCACAGTGTAACTACGTTAGAATTCTGAGTGTGGGAGAAATGAGAATAAATGCATGTTACATACTATTGTGGTTATTTGTTTCAGCAGTCACAAAATTAATGCACAGTGTTTTATTCTATGTCAATACATGCTGATTCACAACCTGGTGTCTCACATATTAGGAGATCCCATGATGGAAAGTAAGACATTTCATTCATGAAAATCTTAACCCCTCCACACCAGCACAGCTAGATGTATTAGTGCTCATGTCTGGGAAAATTAAAATAACCTCTGCTGACTCCATTGCATGCTGCTGGCATATGACAAATGAAAATCACAGTGAATCACAAATGAAAAATGCCTTCCTCAGTGAAACTTTTATGAAATCCCTCAACACATGCCATATTAATCACCTAATCTCAACATCCCCAAAATAACAAATAATCACACCATCAACTCAAATCTCAAATCTCATCTAAATCTCATCACTGGGGTGAATGGCCACATGGTTTTGGAGACTCCACAATGATGGCATGTCTCTATGTGGATCCAGAATTATCTCCATGTTGCCCAGCAGTTACAATAGAGAGAGATATTACTCTCCATTCCTCATCTGAAAGCCTATCAAAATGACATAACAGGGCAACAACCATCTAGATGGTGGCAGAGTAAGGAGCTCCTAGAGCCAGATCATGCTATATGGCAGTTAGCAATCACCCAGACCTATCTAAAGCACCTGTTTGGGGGCTCCAGGAGAACAGAAGAGCATCTTGCAACATCCTTGAAAGATTAAAGGAAGAAATTGCCCATCTGCAGAGAAGATTCATAAGTAGAGAACTCCAGACCATGGAGGCCAGTGCCTATCCTCTGCTGGCGGCACAAGTCCCTCATTTTTTGTGTATAACTTTGCTGTCCTCTGTGCATTGTGTGTGAGTTTGGGTTTTGTTTCATTTCATTTGTTTTGTAGGTATATTTATAATCACTTTTTCATATTTTGTCCTTCCATGACCTTGATTAGCTGTCATATAGAAGATCCATCAATATGCAGGATGTTGTGTGTTTCCTGGGGTGACCAGCATAGAGTGGGCACTCAGCAGGTAGAGTGAGTCCCATGGGTACTTTGTCATATCATGCAGTTGTCCTGCTCTGGAGGACAATGATACTCAACTGTCACTCTTGACTGAAACTTCAAGGCAGGTAGACCATGGCCTGTCCATGATATGGTTCTTGTGCCTGATATCATCTTGTAGAATTTGGATTAAACAGGTAGATAAAGAAATCATCTTGGAGTTCTCTCATGTGAGCTTTTATGAGAGAAAGCATTGTTCCATAAACCAGTTCTTAATACAATTGCAAGAACTGGAGCTGGAAACATCCACCTTGTGGTGCCTGTTAAAGGAACTTTCAATTGTACAGAAAAAGTTTGCAAATATCATAACTAATTGGGGTAACACAAGTAAATGTGGTTCTTTCAGTTTGTCATGGGAATATAAAATTATAAGCAGGTGGAACATAAGTAAATACTGGATATTCTATGGTAAAAATGAAATAGCATTATAGGTGTAAGTGTTTAAAGACATATATCACATAATAAGGGATCAATTTTCCTGAATGCTATCATTGAGACCCAGCTCTTCCAGAACACTCGTCTCTGTTCTCTGAAGGCAACAAACCTCAGACCTTGCCCTGCTTAATCTCTTAAAATCTATGATTGAAATAAAAAAATAAAGATAATAATTATATGTATATCTTTGAACAAAAATACTTAGAAATTGGAGTGCTGATAGATGTAAATATTGCATATTAAATATTGTGAAGATACAGCCATGTATCACTCTGTGAGAGAAACACAGTGAAGAAAAAGCAGTTAGATCCCAGACAAAAACCTCCACTTTCAGGATTGTAGCCAAGTACACAGGCCCAGCCAGGAGCAGGTGCACAGGAAACCTGGTGACACTTGTCCTGCCAAAGTAGGAGTCCTCATCACTCATACTTTGCTCATCCTCCTTATTCACCCTCCTGTGAATCATTTCTTTCTATTTTATTTATCAAGTTCACAAATTATCTTACTGTATCTCTCAGGAAATCCTTTTACCTGTGGTTAAATGAATTTGAAAAAATGCATGTAAATATATGAATGTGATTTTGAGCATATTTACTTCTTTATTAAGATATAGTTTATATACCATGATCATCAAATATTTTAACTTGACAGCTCAGTTATTGTTAATATGTTAGCAGAGTTGTACAACCTCACCCTAATACAAGTTTATAGCATATACAACCCCACAGACAAATCTCTATACCCATTAGTAGTCTTTCTCCATTCCCCCTCTCCCATCCTCTGACAATCACTATTTATTTCTGTCTGTATGACATTATATATTATATGATATTTTATTCAAATACATATAAAGAAGTTTTTTTCATTTTGTTGATCTGGATTAGACAGGAAGTATGAAAAGCCTTCACTCAACTAACATTCTGACTCATTGCAATGAATTCTCAGGATTAAATTCTATGTCCTAGCAAAATATAACAATAATAATAATAATGAAATTGCATGATTGTTTAGTCAACATTGGGACAGATTATTTTATGACAGAACGATATTATCAGTATTGAAAATTTGAGACCCCACTTTCTTTTCCCAGAGTATGAGCATAAATATCCTTTCTCTCCCAGGCTACTGAGTATTACTGGTTTCCAGGCTTAGCTCCCCATCACCATGTAGAGCCCTGTGACCTCAGAGCAAAGGAGCTGAAAGAGGAGACAGCCTGACATGGTCTAAGATGCATCATCCAGGAGCCTCATCTGTTTTTCCCCATCATGGACAGGGCTTATGAAAGTTGTATATGATCCAAATCCACAGGAGGCTGAACCTAAGATGTCAGCTCACCTGATGGACTTGGACAAACCACCCACTTTTCCCTGGTGGCAGATGCCTCATGGAGTCAGAGATTTGCCTGTTGTCAGGACCCTTGGAAACTCTTCCTGAGTTATCACTTGAAAAATATGCTGAACTCTCTTGGGAAAAAGAAGAAAAAGGAACTGTGGCACATGGCACATCTGAACACTTGTTTCTTTGCTGACAGTCTGGCCTCTACCGCAGGAGGGCTCAGGCTCACTTGCCTCACTTGTTCACTGGAGCTGGATCTGACTGAAGCTGCACCTATGCAGTCCCTTGGGGAGCCATGTGGCTTTAAGGGTGACCCAGACCTAAGAAATAGCAGCCCTGCAGGATGACACATGGACAGGAATTAGGTAAGATGGCAAGAGACAAAACAGGAGGGGTCTGGGATCAGTGTCCAGTGTCCTCCATTCCTGTACTGAAGGGACCTGATATCCTTTCGAGTGAATGAGCTCTAGGAATACCATGATACTTATCAGGTGGATCATTTCCAAGGAATTATTGTAGGTCATTCTGGATTGTGTTAGGGGACATGGGACATGAATATCAAATTATAATAGACATGAGACATAATAACATCATCTGTGAGGAGTCATCACAGAGTTTTCAGAAACATTGATAGATTCAGGCCTCTTCTCACTGAGTCTCAACTGTGACCTTAGTATTCCTGTATATTGCAATGCCTGAGGTTGTTTCAGGCATGTTGTGTAAAAATGAACAGTCACAGAATTGTTGATAACATGTGTACTGTACTTATTCCTTTTAATGTGTTTCCTCTTCCCTATGGTTTTCATGGACAATTGGATTAATTTAATTAAACATAAGTTCCCCAAGGCCAATAAGGATGTATGACTGAAGAACCACATACAAAGTGAAAAATGGGAATCCTGCAGGTGGCAGAGGTGATGGGAAGGCCCTCAAGAACTCTAAACCTCAGAGTTCAGGGAAGATCCAGATACATGGAGAGGCTGCTCAGATCTGCACTGGTAGCAGGAAAAGAGAATAAAAAACTCTCCTCACAGTTAAAAATGATGATTTAACCTCACAGAAACAAACTCTGTACAAATTCTGCTGGGAGCTGCATCATCCAATAGTGTTCCCTTTATAGCCAGGTGGTGATAATAACATGGTCATTACAGGGTGAAATCATCTGGGAAAGGTCCATTGCACCATCCAAGGCCATCCAGGACCTATGGTCTTGCCTGGATGTTGACCCAGATGAGCAGTCTAGGGGACCCCATGTTCTGTACAACATGTGCTGCCCAGTGATCTCTCACGTGGTTCAGAGCAGGATGTTAGAATGAAAAAATTTGTGAGCTCATCAAAGAATGTGTTCCAGTGAGAGGGGAGAGAAAGGGAAGACAGGTTTTTCCCTATCAATGTGGGTTCTTATGACTTCAGAGTTTAATTTGTACCATCAAATCTCTGTTTCTGTGGACTTACAGCTTCTCTGAACTGGAGTGGCCCCTGGGCTACCATTGTATTTTGGAAGCAGAACACTAGCTTTCTATTTTCCCTGGTGCACATATGGAAGGACATTTCATCCCCAGAATGTCATCCATACATGTCGAGATGATTTAGATGGTGATACTGGTAACATTTGTGTATTTATTTAGATGGGACTTTGGAGGTCAGTTGATGCTGTAATGAGGTGAGAATTATGAGAATGTTGAGATGAGCTGAATTTTTGGTTTGTGAGATGCACATGTTAAAGGGCACCTTGAGGACATGATTAATTTAAGGATCTTGACATTAGGTGATTGTCCCAGATTATCCAAATGGACCTGTAATGTAATCACAATTTCCCTTATTAGGAGGGAAGAGGGGAAGATGCTATTTCAGAAGAAAAGTCAAGTTGATGACTGAAGCAAGATCCTACCTTGCTGGGTGTGAAATGGAGAAAGAGAACATGAGCCAAAGAATGGATCTCTGGAAGTGGGCAAGGATAAGAAAAAATATTTTCCCCTGAAGACTCCAGAGATAGCAAGACTCATTGTAGATCCCTTGCTTTTGCCACAGTGAAACTACTTTAGAATTCTGAGTGTCAGAAAAATAAGAGAATAAATGTATGTTGTATACTATTGCGGTTATTTGTTATAGCAACCATAAAAACTAACACACAGTGTTTATTGTATTTCAATACATGCTTATTTTCAACCTGCTGTGTCACCATATTAGGAGATTATATGATTGAAAGTAAGATATTTCATTCCTAACCATCTCAATCACTCCACACCAGCAGAGCTAGAAGGGTTGTTGTACATGTCTGTGAAAATTAAAATAACCTCCATGCTGATTCCATTGCATGTTGCTAGCAAGTGACAGTTGAAAATAACAATGTATCTCACATGCAAAAAGCCTTCCTCAGTAAAACTTTTATGATATCCTTTAACACATGCAATACAAATTCACCTCATCTCAACATCCCAACAATATCAACTAATGACATTATTAACTCAAACCCCAAATCTTATCTAAATCTCATCACTATGATCAATGGCCACATGGTATTGGACAAATCACAATGATGATTTGTCTTTATGTGGAGCCATAATTATCTCCAAATTTCCCAGTTATTACTTTTGGGGGAGATAAACCTCCTCACTCCCGACGTGACAGTTCAATAGAAAGACATAACTGCACTAAATGAGCATATAACCAAATAATGGAGTAACAGTGCTACAAGAATTATTCAAATGTGCAAAGATAATTAGACATTTCAACAATTCTCTCTATATATTCAATAGGAAAAACAGCAGAAAAATCAATGAGAATATAATGGACTTGAATATTATTAATCAATCTGACCTCCTTAAACTCCTCCAACAAGACAACCACAGCTAACAACCTGAATTCCTTTCCCTCTTCCTTGTTTTTAACTGAAGTTGAAATGCTTCCTATAATTTTCTATTTTTCCTTAAAATTAAATTCATATTTCCCTTTTAATATCATAGGTATTTTAATACATGGATACATCATAATGGAAAATAAATGTACATTAAGCTGAGTAACACACTGTGATACAATAAAGCACATTGACTTTGGACCTGCTTATGATATCTCTCCTCCAAATTTTATTGGGACACTCACATGCTTGTGGACAGGCATCTTCCTCTCCCTAAGTCACTTTATTAAAAGCTCAGTCACTTATTTGGTCAGGACAAGTATATCATGCTTCACCTATTAATCTCTACAATTTTTCCAGGATAAGAGCTATATCACATTCACTTCCAAGCCCCAATATTTTCATGCTGCCCTGAATGGCTGTTTCCAGACAACTATGACCTTGTGGGAGCAAACAGACTTTTCATTCTTGTTTACTGCTGATTCCCCAGCAATCAGAAGAAGGTCCTGTCCAAAGTAGACTCCAAAACTACTTTTAAATATAATATCAATTCATATATTTGAGATTCACAGAGAGTTATTGGATGGCTCCAGGGAAAACCAGCACTGATAAGCATAAAACTTCAAGACAAATTGCTCTTTCCTTCAGAACTATTACTAGTTACATCATGTAAAGCTTTCAACAAAATCTATTCTGAGAGTAACAGTTGAGGCCTCAGGGTTCCTTAAAGAATCTTTGTTTAAGTCATAATGAGCTATGACAGTGACCACTTGCTAGGTCAGAGGATTCCTCACATTCACTCCCAACAAGGGCTCCCTCATGCAGGCAGTTCTGACTGAGGCCAGAAGAATGTACTCTTAGGCAGAGGTATGTGTTTCCCATGTGCTGTAGGAGGCAGAATGAAGGTGTTATTTACAGTGGACCTAAAATTGAGGAAAGACTTTCACATTTCAGGTTTCTCAGTTCCCCAATCTTGATGCCCAGGATATTGATGCAGGTTGTAAATCATCTCTCAAGTCACCTAACAAGTTTCAGGGATGTTCTAAGGTTAGCATGTTTATTATAAAATGGTGAATTGACCTCCTTCAATGGCTCTTCTCTTTGTTACACAACTTACCAGTAACTCCTTGGATCATTAAAAAATAAATTATTGATTTTTAAATACTTGCCTCATTGTACAACTGTGGGGCATGCAACAACACAAAAGAGTGCTATGGGTTGTATTGTGTCCCGCCCAAATTCATACGTTGAATTCCCCCAGGACAACAATATATGGTATTTCATGAAAATAGCCCAATTGCAGATGGAAGTAATTATGTTAAAATGGGGTCATACTTTTGTAGGTTTGTCTCTATAGCCACTGGTGTTATCTCTCATAAAAGGAAGAGAGTGTACACAGACATCCATAGGGAGGATAAAGCCATGTGTGGACAGAGCTGGTGATGAGAAGTGCTGCATCTGCAAGTCATGGAACATCAAGGATTTCCAACAAACCACCAGAAGCTAGGAAGAGTAAGGAAGGTTTCACCCTTATAAGTTCCAGGGGGAGTATTGCCTTGCTGACACGTTGGTTTCAGAATTCTAACTTCCACAACTGTGAGGCCACCAATTTGTGTTTTTTTAAACAAATCAATTTTATTGACACATATTGATAAAGCATACAATTTATCCAAAGTGTGCAATCAATTGTATTTGGTATACTCACATAGTTGGGTGTTCATCACTTCAATCATTACTAAGGCATTCTCATTATTCCAATAATAATAAACACAAAACAGACAAACAAGAAAATTCTTCACCTCTCAATCTCTCTGTTTCTTTTTCTGTACATATCTGTTATTTCTGGCTATTCTTGCACAATTATTTATTAGGCAGTTTTATTGAGATATATTCACATACCATATGATTTATGCAAAGTGTATAATCAATGGCTTTTAGTATAATCACAATGTTGTACATTCATCATCTCAAAATTTTCTGAAGAATTTCATAATGTTAATTTGCATCAATAGCCCTATGCATATAATACAAGGAATCCTATAAATAATAGCTGTGCTGCACTCAACCAAGGTCCCCAGACCCATATGTTAAGATTGATGGGCCACCATCCTTTTATAATTAACCATCTCAAGTATCTATCTGGGATTACCATTGGTTTAATGTTGAATTATGTTCAATACACATTTCTGTGGGTGTGAACGCATTGGAAATTGGATTTCATGAAGAAATTTTTTCATGTTAATGTGTGGCCCAACTTCATTCAGTTGAGTCATTATCCAGATTAATGGTGGAATAAAAAGGGAATAAAAGCAGAAGCAGGAAGTCACCAGAAACATGGAACATAATGGCTCAGAGAGCAGCATGTAATGAGAAACAGGAAATAAACAAAGGGAGCCGAATATTGGCTATAGACTGCCCAAATTTCTATTCACCCTAGTGATAACAAGCTTCTAGCACTGAAATATCAAATATAAATTCTCATTTTGTCGTATTTTTTTATAGCTATTTGGTAAATCAAGACATATTTTGTTACCAGAAGATGGTGCTGCTTTTAAAAATACCTAAAAGTGTAGAAAATGCTTTGGAATTAACACTTAGAGCCTGGAAGAATTGTAAGGCACTTGAGAGAAAAGTAATAGATGGCTTTGAAGAGACTGTTAGAAATTTGGATATCAACCTTATGTTCAATGATGATGTAAAAAGAAATTATTAATGTGATATTGGAAGCTGAAGGAAAGGAGATTCTTGTGTTCAAGTAGCACATAACTTGGCTGAATTGCATCCCAGTATTAGATTGAAAGTCGAATGTGGAAGTGATAAACTTAGATATTTAGGTGAGGTGGATTCTAAGCTAAATATAGAAAATAAAGGCTTGTTTCTCATTGCAGCAAAGAGTAAAATGTGAGAGGAAAAGAATAAGCTGAGAACTGACATCTCAAGCACAAAAGAACCAGGAATTAATTATTCATAAAATTCTCAGCCTATCCAGAGAACATGCTTTCAGTGTAGGGCCAGAGTATCTCTATCAGTGCACTCCAGAGCTTCTGGGAATTAGTTCCTAGAGGACAAGGCCAGATGAGAGCTTTGACTAAAGAACTATGTGCTAAAAGACTGTGGTTGAACATGAACCCAGTCAACAATTTCAGTGAAAATGAGAATTGGAAATGCAATTACCCAAGAAGGATATGTGCAAAGCCCTTCTATCTAATGGTGAGGAATTCCTTAAACTGCATGCAAAGCAACAGGACTTTGAGAAATTTAGGTGTAGAGAAACAATACCATCCTGGACAGAAAGAATCAGAGAAAGAATGAATTGAAGGAAGAAAAAATTTAAGGAATAACCATGGAAGAGGGGATCTGGACTGAAAAGATCTCCTTGGGCCAAGGGAGAAGGTCCACTCAGGCCTTTGAAAATGGTGGATCCACCCATTTGCTTGGAGAGTACAGACCTTCTGCCCCAAAGTTCAGGGAAGGTTCAATCATGATCCCAAATCTCAGGGAATGCAGGTTCTATTCCCAGGTGTCCAGGGAAATTTCAGCCATTTCCCCAATATTTGGAGAGTTTGGGACTACAACTTAATTTTAACACAGGATGGCAGCCAATCCAGTGCTCAGAGAGGGAGGGCCCAGGCCCTGCATTCAAGGAGAGCATATCCCCTGCACAAATGCTTAGAAATGGTGTGCTGACCCTCTAGTAGGCATGGAGGACAAGTCATGAAGCCATAAGTATCTCTTGGACCTTGAGATCTAATGGAGTTTGCCCTGCTGTGTTTGAAACGTGCTTGGGACTCCTAAACACTGTTTTCCTTCCACTCTCTATAATATCCCTGTCCCACGATTTTATTTTGAAAGCTGATGACTTGTTTTCTGGGTTTCAAAAGATAGTCACATTGACAGGACTGTTTCTTCTGGCTGGAACATATCCACAAATTATTTTGATGAGACTTTGAATTTAGAGTTGATACAGAAATGACAATGACCTGGGGCAATAGGAATTGGGTGAATGTATTTTGGATGTAGGGTAATATCTTTGTGGTGGGTCTAAAGAATAAACTGTAGTATATTGAGTTCTGTACCCCAAATTAGACATGTTCTTAGTCTAATTTCATATTCCTGTGGGAATGAAACTTACTTACTCATTGTAACTTAGATCTCTTAAAGATGTTATTTTACATCTTTAACTTACATGTAACTTACATGTAAGTTACAGTGTAGGCCAACTGAATGATGTTGGTTGAGCACTAATATGACTTACAAAATTCCAAATAAATTGAAAAATACTCAGGAGGAGAAAGTGAAATTAATCCAGAAGAGGGAGTAGAGGTCATCTCCAGGTAAGAGAAAGCAGGAGAAACAAACCAAGGAGCACCATGGTTGCAGCCAGCACAGAATGCTACCTTCCTTGGGAGGAAGCAAGCTTCTTTGGAGTCTGAAACTGTGATACAATAAACACCAGTTTATTGAAGTCAAACAATTGTATGGTATTTGCCATGGCAGTCTGGAAAACCAAGAAATCATCCTTAATTTTAAGTTCCCTGCATCAAGATTTTTAGCAGTACATAACTGATATCTTTCCAATCAGATAAACAAGTGTGGCGGACATTAACGGAGGTGCTTAGCTCTCGTCAAGACTGACTATGAGACAAGGTCCATGGCTGGTTAAGAAGGGATCAAGGATACCCGACTTGTGGAGGAGGACAAAGCCCCTGATAAAATTCAGACTACTCCTCCACTAAAATACTTAGGGAGGATTATCTCCTCACCTAAAGTGTTAATACAAAATGTAGAGATCAAAACAAATAACTTAAAAACCTTAAATAATTTTCAAAAAGTTCTAGGAAACATCAATTAAATAAGACCATATTTAAAATTAACCACTAAAGATTTGAAACCTTTATTTAACATTTTAAGAAGGGATTCTAATCCTTTGTCTCCTCAAGTCCTCACAGAAGAGAAAAAAAAAATCTTTAAACCTGGTTAACTCTGCTCTTACTAGGGCGGTTTTAACTCAGGTGGATTACAACCAGCCTTGAAGACTTATAATTCTTTCAACTCCTTATTCCCCTACTGCTTGCCCTTGGCAAGACAAACCTATAGAATGGATACATTTAGCTGTTACTCCAAAAAAAAAAGAAGGAAAAAGAAACAATGAAAGCTAAACTTGAGGGTAAATAATATGTTGTAGAAGGCTTGAGAGGAAAAAGAGAATAGCTTTGTCTTAAAGTAAAAATGTCTGGTTTTGCCAGAATGTGAAAGAAGATAATAAAAGCTAAACTTGAGGGTGAATAGTATGTTGTAGAAGGCTTGAAAGGAAAAAGAGAGTAGCTTTGTCTTAAAGTAAAAATGTCTGGTTGTGACAGAATGTGAAAGAAGATAGTACAAGCTAAACTTGAAGGTAAATAGTATGTTGTAGAAGGCTTGAGAGGACGTAAACTTTATTTGCCTTGGTTTATAATGCCTGCAAATAATGAGTTTGAAAAGAAACAATGAAGTGTGTTGAAAATTCCACAATATTTAATCAATTTTGGTGGATTTATTAGTAAGGTGGAAAAAAGACTGGTAAGTCTTATACTGCAAAATGTAAAATGGAAAGATATATTAACTGGAACATAGAAAGAACCTGATGTTTTGTTAACATCAGGGAGAGGATATGCTTGTGTGTTTCCTCAGGATGCTGAAACGCCAGTCTGGATTCCCGACCGGTACATTTGGCCCGCGGCGCCTCCTCTACAAAAGACGGATGAAAGCGTGCCTCCCACCCATATGGAAGACAACCACGGATGAATCACCCCCGATAGAAGATGACGTTGAAAACACAATACTTCCACCCTTAGAGAACCTCCGCTTAGCGGATTCACATCCCATCACTCAGGCTGCCTCTACTCGAAAAGCTGCTCTCCCCACTTGGGGACAGATAAAGCGTCTGGCATCTGACACCCAAGCAGTGGTGGATATTAGCGGTGAACCCCCTTCTCCTGCAACTCTTTTTCTGGCCATGGTAGCGTGCTCTCACTTCAGGTATCTTATGTTAACTCAACAATCTTATTGGGCTTACATCCCTAATCCTCCTATTTTTCATGTGTCTTCTTGGGGATATAACTTTCCTAAAGTCTTTACTAATAATACTAATTTGCTGGGGGGTCTACCTGACTATAATATTCCTCATAGAACTAGTGAACACCATAATTTTACAGGCTTTTCTGATGCTGCACCTCTTTGTTTTGTTACTAATGGCCATCCTCCTCCTGGATGTGTGCCTATTTCTTATAGAGCCTTTGTGACTGACTCAGCTTAGAATCAAGTTTCTAAAATGCGTGTGCTATGGGTTTTAACTTTAACATCTTTGGGTTATCTTAACTATAATGATACTTATATGAATATTTCTAATGAATCTCCTTTTGCTCAATTGACTGAAGATTGTATAGCCAAATATCCTACTAAGAACAAAGATTTGTACTGGAAGAACGTAAATAAAGCTAAAGAATTCCCTACTTGGCTGAAATGTAGATTTCATCATGCTGCTTTATTCCATCATCCTTATTTGTCTCCTCTAAAAATTTATAATTTCTCTGTCTCTTCTCCTAACCGTAATTATCATAATAAGTTAGCATCAGAACCTCAGAATTATTCTCCTACTGTTAATGCATATGATCCTAAGCCAATACATAGATGGTATTCAAATGGATTTGTAACACCTATCTACCTTAGTTCATCTACAAATCATTCTCATTTATATTTTTCTTTGTTTAGATTATTGGCAGCTACTGATCCTATTACTTTGCAGAGACCTATAGGAACACCTACCCCATACAGTATAAGAGCTTGTGTAAACTCCCCATATGCTATACTATTAGGGAATGTTAATAGTTTAGTAATAACTTCTCATAGTAGTGCTTATAAAATCATTTGTTATGGATGTTTAATTACTAACTGTATCAATTCTGGATTACCAAAGAATTATACTGTTTTTGTGATTGTTCATCAACCTTCTCATATACTTTTACCTGTTAA
>JAQZBX010021189.1:0-17702 GCA_029593785.1 Cabassous unicinctus
AAAAATCCCTGCCCTGATGGAGCTTTCACAAATAGCTACTGCTATTATTTTGCTTTTGTTTTTGTTATCTGGGTTTGCATTCTGTATAATTCCAACATCTGCATGGAGCACGGCAATTTGAACAATAATTTAAATGGCAGAGCCTGACTAGCTGTCCGGTTTCACCTAGGCCAGGTAGGTGTGTATGAATTTAAAACTTCAACTCTCAATATCACATTTGTAAATGCCACACTGAAAAATCAATCGCGTAACCCCGAAGTTAAATCTGTTGAGAGGAAAAAGGTAAATACTGCCGTAAGGAGCAAACCCTTGCTCTGATAAGGAAGGGGCAAGGTTCACAGGACATGTTGCTTGCCCTCCCGTATTTAGACAGCACAGGAGCAATCGCTAACTCCAAGCTTTTAGCGGACAAACTGGAGTGTGCGGAGAATGTGAAGGCTGCCTCTGGCCTGCAGCTGAGGCCCGCCTCTCCCCACCCGTCATGCATGGGGTGGGGTACTGAACCTCCCAGCGTCCTGGGGTCCCCATGAGAACCCCGGTGCTTGGAATCCCTCTACCAGGTCCCCGCCAAGCTGCTGGGACGTCTCCACTGACCCTGCCCTTGAGCTGTGAGGCTTAGACTGTTACTTTTCAGTTTAAACATTTACTGTGAGCTTCTTTATGATTTACGCCCGCTGTTCTGCTTTCCACGGCGACGTGGACCGGCCACAACTGCTCCTTCGCAGCACAGCCTTTCAGACGGTTTCATATTCTGCTAAGTCTTCCCCTTTTCAAGGCAGCTCTGTCCATCGCTATTGACCAGTCTTCACGGGACATGATCCTGAACCCTTTCAAGTCGTGACAGCTGTCATCGGAAAATGCTTCGGCGGTCACCATCCTTTGCGACCGAGCTCTGAGTGGCCTCATCCAGTGGTCACATTTATTTTAACCCTCACTCTCGCTTGCTCTCTTTGGAGCATGAGGGACAGTTCACCACTTGCTCCTTGGATTGGAATTCAAGACTGCCACGGAACGAGCTCCGTGACCACAGACAGCCGGCCTAGCTGCTGTAAGCCTCAGTTTCCCCATGGCTGTCAGGCAGCTGTTTTCCTCCATGCTTCCTATATATTATTTCAAACCTTCTAAACAACCCTGTAAACTGATGATTATCTCCATTTCTGCAAAGTCAGAACAGGTTCAGCGAAATTGGGTAGTTTGCCCCAGGCCCCACAGCCAACAGGAGGCGAAGGCGGATTTCCCTCCAGGCCTGTTTGCCTTTAAGGTGCTTTCCCGCTGGGCCCCGTTGATCCTTCCTCGGCTCCCGAGACCCCGTCCCTCTCGGAGCTCCCTCTGCCTCCCTCCTTTGCTCTGCTCGCTCTCTGCACGTGGGCGTTCCCCAGGCCTGGGACCTCTGCCCGCACACTCTTCCTGGCTACTCCCACCTCACCCCCCATTCCAACCACCCCTACACTAACCATCCCCCCCAACCCAAATTCTTCTCCAATGCTCAACTTCTCCAGAGCTCCAGAGCCCTATTTCCAAAGACCTCCCACGCGGCTCCACCAGACAACTCCACAGGTGCCTCCCCCAGCTTTCCCTGTGGGCCCATCTGGATCACAAGCAGCAAAAGAGGCCCGGACGGCTAAGCCGGAATTCTGAGAGCCTTCTTGGACACACCTGTGAAGGCCGGGGCGTCTTGATTAGGCGAAACGGACAGAACTAAGCGGGGATGGTTGAGAGAGAGAAAGACTCTTGCATGTGATTCATTTGTTCATTCATTCAACAAATATCTATGGAGCGCCAGCAAAGCACCGGCCACGGCTCTAGATGTTGGGGACACGGACGTGCCTAACGTGTCAAAGGGGAGGGAGGGTCCCGATACCACAATCCTCCCCAGGGGGAAGAGTTACCAACAATGTCCCCTTTGCCAGTGGCAGGTAAAGTGGGTCCAATGGTGACCCCCCCAAAAGACATGTCCACGTCTTAAGCCCTGGAATCTGAGAAGGTGACCTTCTCTGGATAGGCTCCTAGCAGGCGAATTAAGTGAAGGATCTTTGGCTGGGCCCATCTTGGTTTACCTGGGAGGGCCCTAATCCAATGACAAGTGTCCTTACGAGAGAGGAGAAGGCCCCGCGGAGACGGAGGCAGAGCCGGGAGGGCGCAGCCGCCCTGCCCACGCCTGGCTTCCGGACGCCGGCCTAGAACCGTAAGAGAACACAGCTCTGCCGTTCCAAGCCACCACCGCTGCTCTGACTCACAGGGAGACCCCTGCCGTCAGGGGGTCTGACTGCACGGAGTTCCACGAGGGTCCCCCGTGAGACCACTTGGGGGACAGACAGGAAGGTGGGGCTCACTGGGTCCTGCGGGTCCACCGCTTCCTGGTCTGAGATGTGGCGAGAACAACGCGTTTGCCAGTTCAGCAAATATTTACTGAGCAACCGCCCGCCGCTTCTGCTTCTCTGGCCCTGACTTACCTGTGCTTTCAAATTTATACACCCAGTAAACGCAAAACCACAGACACTTCAGACAATTACTTGCGCTGCGAGTCTAACTTCTCTAGTACGGTTTGACAAGGACCTCTTTGCTCTGTGATCATCTCAATTTCCTCCCCTTCTTACGTGCAACCTTTGTCCGTAACCATCCGTAAAAGACAAGCCTTGAGCCTGCGGAGGGACCAGCTCAGCTTGCCGCTGCCACAGCTAAATAAAAGCCAGGGCAGGTGGACAAAAAAATCAATGCATAATTGCTCTCCCTTTGTTTTAGGATGAATAATTTATGCTGGTTTTGCCATACTTTGCATTGATCAGGAAAGAGGAAAAGTTGACCCTGTCCTGAGCTGGGACCTGGCGGTGTCCGAGTCCCCACCTGCCTCCTCCCCCTGGGTGCCTCGGGGACTGCAGGGCAGCCCATGTCCTTGAGGCTTTCTGGGATCCTGAGCTATATATAACCCAGCCTGGCCCTCACAGGCAGCACGAAACACTTTCTGCCTTGAATTTGTTGTTCGTCTCGGGCACCTGTCTTCTTTGCTAGACCAGGGGTTGGCCAACTTTTTCTGTAAAAGGCCAGGTAGTAAGTATTTCAGGCTTTGTGGGCCAGGCAGACAGGATCAGCTACGTGATCGGTGGGGCCCACTGCAAAATGGAGATGCAGGGCCCTTTGTTAAAAAGCTGTTAAGAATTTCAAGACGGCGGCAGTCGCGCATTGACCCGAGCGTGGGCTCCTGTGTGAGGGCATGGGTGGCACCCCTGTGCATGGCTCTGTCGCCACTATTCAGCTCTGTCACTGTGGCACAAATGCAGCCCCACACACAATGCAAGCAAATGAGCATGACTGTGTCCCAATAAAACTTTACAAAGGCAGGAAGCGGGCCAGGTCCCGCCTGCGGACAGGAGCTCACCAACCCCTCGTCTGTACAAGTGTAAGGTCCTCGAAGGCAGGCGTCCTCCACCACCTGCTCCCCGCCCACCCACCAGCGGAGCCTTGCTGGATGCAAGCATGGGCAGGGTGCTGGGCTAAGGGTGAGGCTACAGCGACAAGACGCACGTGCCCGTTAGCGCAACACGGTGCGCCAGAGACCCAGGGCAGGTCTGAGGGGCACCCGGAGGGGCTCGTTTTCACATCCTCCAGGTTCTCAGAGGCAGGAGCAGGACAAATGTCTTGAGTGACTCAGTGGATGAGCGAATGAAACATACTTTGCTGACTGAGAATCTTGGTCCTGGGGGATTTTTTGGTGCCCCAGATGAGACTGGTCCAACCCCATCTGTGCCCTCTGTAAGCTTTGTCTCTCCTCCCATCTCAGTTTCCTTGTCAGTCAAATGGGGTGAGCAGGCAGGATAGGGGTGCTGGAGAGCCTGAGGGGGGTGACCAGAGCCTGCCACCACGATGCATGGCAAGGCACCCAGCAGGCCTGGAAATACAAGGGGATGTCGTGCATACACAGAAAAGTCTGGAAGGGGACAGAGCCCTGGAATTTTCTCGACCTCACGCAGAGAGGAAGGCCCAATGCCCGGAGCACACTGTGATCGTCCAAACCAGCTAACACAAACCGGGGACGAGCCTTCGTGCGGCATTTGCGTGCCGAGGTGGGCTCCAGGGGCTCGAGGTGGGGCGCTGGGGCCATCTTTCCACCGGCGTCTCCGGCTTCCGGTCCCCAGGCCGTCCACGTGGCAGCAAAGCTCTGCAACTGCTCCGCTGGGGTAAAGGGGGTGAACTCCTTTTCTGGCCTGGGGTGGGGTGGGGGCTTCATCCTAGCAGCTTTGGGGAGGGGCCACGGAGCCCAAAGAGACACAGGGGCCCAGCCCAGGGAAACCAGAGGGGGCTTCTTTAGCCCTGCCCGCCCGGCCTGGCGAATACACCCACTGCCCGCAGACGCTCACCTGCACCGTTACTCAGGGGACCCACCAAGCTGTCCCACTGACACCTCAAAGTTGTATATGAAAGTTGTAGGGACAAAGCCTTCAGAGAAAGCTCGTTAAAGATATTTTCTTGGTAGAGATATCTTTTAGGAAAAAAGATGACTGGATACTCGTGATTAGAATAGGTTACAAAAAATAATAATAATAATAAAAGTCCAGGCAGTCCGTGCACTGCAGGACTGAGGGGAGCTGGGTGGGCGGCCCGGCCTTCCCTGGAGGCTCCCGTGCTCTGTGCCCCTGCACCTGCTGCCTTAGTTCTGCTCGCACCTTGGGCAATAGCCATGGGCAGTGGGCAGGGAGCAGAGGGGCTGAGGCTCGGGGTGAGGGCAGGAGCAGCTGGGGCTGGAGCTGTCCTGGGGTGACCTATGTCCCCCCAAAAGCCATGTCCAAGCCCTGACCCCAGACCCGTGGAGGGGACTTACTTGGAAATCGGGTCTTAGCAGATGGGACCAGTGGAGAGGAGGCCTGGCTGGACTGGGGCGGGCACTGATCCGACACGAGGGGTCCTCAGAGGGAGGAGGACAGGACACAAGGACGAAGAGGAGACGGCTGCATGGATGGGGCCAAGGTGGCTACAGGCCAAGGAACACCAAAGGTTGCTGGAAAGCCCCGGAAGCTCAAAGAGGCAAGGAAGGGAGTGCCTTTGGAGGAGCGTGCCCTGCCAGCACGGGCATCCCGGGCTTCTCCAGGACCAGGTTGAGCCTGTTTCTGCTGCTCTGAGCCCCCCAGGCTGCGGTGCCTTCTTACCACGGCGCAGGACACCAAGACGCGGGTTAAACTGCGACGGCCCTACCCTGCAGAAGTCCACCTCTCCCAGCCACACCTGCCCTCGGCTCCCCATTCAAATATCCAGCTGCGGGGGAGCAGCCCGCAGGCGGGGTCCCAGCTGCCAACCACCCTGATTGCCAGGTGCGCACCAGCAGGACCTGGTTTCGTCTCCTTTCCCTTTGCCTTGAGCGTCCCTCCCCCGCCCCACTGCCCGTCCTGCTCCTGGGAATTGCTGCCCACTGGGCCATCCTGTGCCTCTCCAAGAAGAGGCACTGGCCACCGTTAGGGAAGAATCGGGAATCTGCCATCCTCCCCCAGAACTTCCTGACTCCCCCCTAGGGAGGGGGGCTTCTCTAGGGGTTGGGAGCCAAGGGGGCAACCCCTGTAGGAGTGGCCAGGGGTCATGCATACAGGCCTGAGCCATGGGCCGTGGCCTTTCGGGCTCTGACCCTCATCGGGCAGAGCCACGAGCTGCTGCATGGTTGGGGAGGTTTAGGGGAGAGGATTGAGGACGTGGAAGCTTCTTCCTGAGTGCCCCATTATCAGGAAGCCCAGAGACGGCCGCTGGTTCACCTCCTGCCTTCCAATGCACTAGCCTTATGCCCCTGCTGGAGAGCCACAGGGCAAGTGCTCTCCGTCCCCTAAGGCTGTGCAGGGCGGAGGCCAGGGATCAGAGATCTCCTGAGAGCAGACCCAACCCAGAGAGCAGCAGAGCCAAGAGGCGGAGAAGACGGAGCTCTGGTGACATTGCTTGGGCCCCTGGAGCCAGCTAAGCCTGCAGCCAGCCTTGGGTTTCTGCCGCTTGCCACCCACACACTGCTGACTAGCGCGGCTGGGTTGCACCGAACCACCTGCATTCTCTCGTTGAGGCTGGTGGCTCCCCACGTTAAAGCACAGTCTCTAACCATGAGCCACAGGCAGCCTGGAACAGGGACACACCCTCCCAGGCAGAGTCTTGGAAGAAAAGTTCTATGCAGATTCATTAAGAGAGCCTTTTTTTATTTTAAGCCATCTAGTGATGGTTTAAATATTTGGCATTTCTTAAAATAAGCAGATCTTCCCAGCGGGGAGCCTTGCAGTCTGAGTACAAGACTGTGACACCAAAACTGGAACAGAACAAAAGCTGAGCTTCCCCGTCTGTGGAGTTGGCAGTGGCAGGGCCATCTCTGTCCTGGGTCCAACGCTGCCCCAGAGGAAGGTAAGAAGACCACCGAGAAACACTCCTGCCCCCCACCCAAAGCATTCTGTGGTCTCAGTGTGGGAAACGCTGTGTCCTGCGCCCTCTTTTTGGGCATCGGCGTGTACACGAGCACCCGGGAAGCCCCTGTGAACACGTGCTGTGCAGAAATCTACTCCGCTTGGTTTAATCCAGGCTTCCCCAAACTGGCGCGCTCCCGAGAGCAGGGACCGGTGCTCAGAACAGCACCGAAGGGCGGAGGCACGCAGCAAGCTCCTGTTCAGCACCAATGGATTACCGAACCTTGGGCCTCCGTTGCTGAGGACACTGACGTATGCGTCTCCTGTGGCTGCCGTGGCCATCGCCACACACTTAGTGGCTTCAAACAACACAAATACCTTCTCTCACAGTTCTCGAGGCCAGACGGCTGAAACGGGTCTCACGGGCCTGATGTCAGGGTGTTGGCAGCTCTGGCTCCTTCTGGAGGCTCGAGGGGAGAAGCCGTTTCCTGGCCTTTCCCGCCTCCATCTTCAAAGTCAGCAGTCGCCTCCCTCCGGCCTCTACTTCCGTGGTCACAGCTCTGTCTCTGACCCTGGCCCTCTGCCCCCTTTCCTTGTGAGTGTTTGCGCCCACCTGCACGGTCGAGGATGATCTCTCCTTCTCAAGGTCAGCCAGCAGACGCCACAACTCCCCTTTGCCGTGGACGGCCACCTGGCCAAGGGGATTGGAACGTGGACATCTTTGGGGGCTACCACGCCGCCCACACTTGCTAAGTTGAGCACCTCCAGACTTGGGTGAATAAGAGTCTGGAGCAGAGGATCACCAGGGCCTCTTCCCACTCATTCATTCATTCACTGATGCATTCATTCATTCAGTCAACATTTATTGAGCACCTACTGAGTGCCGGGCCCCGTTACAGGCATGGGGCGTACAGCAGTCGGGAGGCCAGGCAAGTCCTCCAGGGGCTGTTCAGCTAAAATAAAGAGGCTAAAGGAGACGAATGACGCCAATTTGAAGACGTTCCAGAGGACAAGCTAACACAGGTGTCTCTCCCACCTCCGGGGCTGTCTGTGCATCAGCTACGGAAAACCTTGCTTTCCTCTGGGAGTTCTGGCTCAAAGCGAATGTCGAGCAGAGAGGAAGTGGAGGGAGGTGGGAAGAGGACATTTTGGGGAGGAAAAACAGCATTGCCCCCATCTGGGTTTGCTAAGAAGAGACAGCAGCGCACCTGATTTTCTGTTTTGCCTCCTCTTTTCTCCTGGCAGTTTGGCCTTTTTGGAGAACAGGAGCGCACATGACAGAAGCTCGGTCTTAAAGTCATCCGTGTGCTCTTTTTCGGACCCAGCTCACCCACTCCTGACTTTCAGAGTCTGAAGTAAGCACCGGTGGGACGCGGAGGGGGCCCTGGCGCACAGGAGCGGAGGACGCCGTGTGAGGCTTGGGGCCACCACGTCACGTGGCTCTTATTTAGGGTCTCGGGGGTCTCCCCGGACAAAAGCCTGTTTCCCGAGGCCTCACTGGGATTTCTCAGCCGATTAACACAGGAAAAAGCAAAGAAGAAGGGCCGAGGAAGAGGACGTGTTAAAAATAACGAGGCTGCTTTAGACGGATGCGATCCGGGGAGCATGAAGCCTGCGTCCTCGGTTTATTTTAAAATATCCTTTATTTTCCATTCTGTCTCTGGTTAATCTCTTCTGATAAAGCTTAACAAAAACAACTCTTCTTCTAAAAACTGAAATTTATTTATAGTTTCAAAAAGAAAAAGAGAGGGGGCCCCTAAAATATAGGTCAAAACAGCAACCGTAAGTCGATGCTTGAAATTGACAGCGAAGCTCAGAGTATGAGCTGGAAGTGCGTCCGCAGCGTTTGGGGTATTTGGACAGTCCATCGTTTTTCTTGACCTTTTCACAGATCAGCATTTTTTCTCTCCTAGATAATTCTCTGGCAACATGAGTCAGAAAGACCAGGATTCAAATCCCTGCTCTCCCCTCAGCCACTGAGTGAGCTTGGGTGAGTCATTTTCTCTCTCTGAAAAGTACACATCTCCACAGGTGATGCCCTTTGGCTGGTGGGTGATGTATTTCTTTTCTTTTCTTTTAAGATTTATTCATTTATTTACTTTTATCCATTTTTAACCCCCACCCCCACCTGTTGCTGTTTCTGTGTCCATTCGCTGGGTAACTCTCTGTGTCTGTTTCCTGCCCTCTCTTCTCCTCCTTCCCCTCCTGTCTTCACCAGGATTCGATCCTGGGAACCTCCGCTGTGGGAGAGAGGTGTCCTGCCACCTGCGCCACCTCAGTTCCTGGCTTTTTGTTGTTTTTTTTCGGCGTGTCTCGTCTTGGCTCTCCCCTGTGTCACTCTCTTTTTACGTCATCATCTTGCTGCGTGGCTCGGCAGGGCCTGGTGGCGCACCCGCTCATGGGGCCTGGCAGCCCGTGCACCTTCTATATTTTTCTTTATCTTACCGGGAGGTCCCGGGGATCGGACCCAGGGCCCTCCATACGGTAGATGGACGCCCAACCACCAGAGCCACATCCGCCCCATGTATTTCTAAGAAAGCATCCAGGGCTGTCCTGGCACAAGTCACTGCCCGATAAATGCCAGTTACGGCCTTCCACGATTATACTGAGTCCTGATCATAAACCAGCCTGCTTCTAAGAGCCACCTCGTGGGTTCCTTGACTAGTCACGACTTTAACGCATGAGGAATGGCTACTTCTGGATTTGGGTGGATGGCTCCTGCGTGCTGCCTCTGAGCTCTGCTCAGGTAGCACTCTATCGGAGCGGCTCCGTCTGGCTCCCAGCCCCGAAACGTCCCACCCAGGCCCGTGCACCCTTCCCGTGACCTGCTAAGACCAGGACGGCAGAATGAAGTGCTCCTAGACCCAGGTTTGGCCGAGGCCGCAAACCCGGCGGCAAAACGCAGCGCCAGGCCACCTCTGCAGGGTGTGCCGAGGGGGTGGCCATCCCAGTTGGTGACCTGCAGCTGGACGCCCTCCCCAAGGCTGCCAAAGGGCTGAATGGACCGAGGGAGGCGGGGGGGTCCCTTCACTCCCCATCGCGCCCCCGGCCAAGGCTGGGGAGAGGCTCCAGGAGACCCCCTGGCCCTTGACACTCCCTCAAAGGTGTGGGCAGCAGCGGGGTCCTGTGCTGAGTGGGAGCGGCAGCGTGTTTCCTAGGGACTGGAGGGAGTCAGCCGGGGCTGGTCTTCAAAACCACCAGGCCCAACCCGAGGAGCTGCCCTCAGCCGCAGGAGCGGAAAGGGGTCCAAGCTGGATGTTCTCAACACGTCAGCATCCAAGAAAGCCCACAAAAGTACCCTGGAAAGAGGTGGCTTCGGATGTGCAGCTCCGTCAGACCACCGTGGGGTTGCCACGGGAGAGCTGCCACCCCCAGGAACTCCAGCCCCTAACCCTCAACCCTGGAGATGGAGGTGGAGGGGGCGGAGGGACCCAAGCCGAGAAGCCCACAGAATGCGGTAGCCCTGCCCCCCCGGAGGCCCCCAGCCTGCAGCCCCTGGCCTGGGGGAGGGGGCGGGGGCTGATGCTTTAGGTGGAGTCTCTCACAGGAACAGGCATTTTAATTGTCCACCTGAGACCACGTTTTTGTGACTAAAAGTGGCTGGGAGAGCTTTTACTTTACTTGCCGAGAGCCACCAGCAAGATATGAGGCCAGCTCTAGAATTGCCCGAAGGGCTGCAAAGAACCAGACCTGGGCTGTGCAGGGGCAGTAAACTAGCTCATGGGAACACATCAAATAATCACAATCTATAGCGTTTGTGCATTGCTATGGTGTAAATACTCCTTCACAGCTGATTTCAAGCTACCAACCTGAAGTCATTGAACTGGAAAGAGATACACGTTAAGTGGATCTTGTGAACCAGTGAGAGCCAGTGTGAGCTGGTGTGGGCCGGTGTGAGCTGGTGTGAGCTGATGTGGGCTGGTGTGAGCCAGTGTGAGCTGGTGTGGGCCAGTGTGACCCGGTGTGAGCTGGTGTGAGCTGATGTGGGTTGGTGTGGGTTGATGTGAGCTGGTGTGGGTTGGTGCAGGCTGGTGTGAGCTGATGTGGGTGGGTGCAGGCTGGTGTGAGCCAGTATGAGCCAGCTCCAGCCTACCCAGAGAGCAGAAGTGAAGGGCAGTGGGGGAAGCAAGGGTCATTTTCTGCTGTGCCCTCTGGAGTTCTGCTCCTTCAATGTAACCATTTCCCTGCTTCTTAAAATTTCAGAACGCTCCTCGTCTCCTCAGACTGTATGCACACACGCGTGTGCATGCGCGTGTGTGTGCGTGCGGCCTTCTTTATCCCCCTGGCTCTGAGAACACGCACACCGTCTGTCTTGATCACTGCAAAAGCTCCACTGTCAAGGCCTGCATCCGGCTCAGAGCAGGTGCTCCGCAAGTTTCTGTTCCATGAATGGGCCGCTTCCTCCGAGAAGCCTTCCTTGGCGCCCAGGTGAGGATGGGTCCCAGCCACCTCCCTGCACAACATCTTGGGCTTTGCAGCCCTTGACTCAACAGCATTTTCTCAATTCCACGGGATCTAGATGTGCATGTCCTGCTGGAATAAAAGCCCCTCACGGCCGAGACCACAGCTGCCTTTTTGCAACCGTACCACCAAGCATGTCACAGGCCCCCCAGAAATGCTCCCCAAGAGACAAACAGATGCATAACTAACACGTGGTCTCTTGTTGGCATAAACTCAGGGGACAGGTTTCAGTGTGAGCCAAGATCCACTCGTCAGTCTTTCGATAACCCTGGGGTGGTGAGTGGATGGGCCAGGTCGTGCTGCATAACAAGCAAGCCCCGGTTCTTACAGCTGCAGACAGCACAGGATCCAGGCAGCAGGAGCAGCCACCACTCCAAACAGGAGACAGAGAAGGTGCCAGAGAGCCCAGGAGCCACATGAAATGCTCCAGCTCAGAAGGGACCCATTTCAGCTCCTCCCATTACCTGTGCACCAGGTCTAGCCCACGGCCCACTCACCCACGAGGGGCCAGGATACGCCACCCATCCTGTCCCCGGACAGAGGGAACATCATCCAGCGATGGCTGGAGAATAGCGCCAAGGCCCATGACACTGCGTCCCTGAAAAACGCTCGGAGGGACCCACTCGGCAGGACCTGTGCTGAGCTGAATTCTCCACTGTCGCCATCTTGAAAGTCTTAATTTTTTTCTATGCATTTGTTTATTTTGGATCTTTCATATGAATACCACCAGACACTATATGGCCTTTTGTTAAAACTTAGCATAATGTTTTCAAGGTTCATCCGTGTTCTAGCATGTATCAGTCCTTCATTCATTTTTAATATTCCATTTCACAGATACTTTTTGAACACAGGGTCCTGCATTTTCATTTTTGACTCGACCCCACAAATTCTGAGTCTGGCCCTGAGGGACGGTATTGGTTCCACGAGCTGAATCTCCGTGAAGCGGACAGAGAGAAAGGGTCTGCAGCCCTGGGTAGGTGGCGGAAGCTGGCATCAGAACCCAGCGCCCTGCCTGTGGCCTCGGATGCAGGCACACAGAGCTCCGTGGAGATGGCTTCAGCGAGTGGGAAACAAGCCATGGGTTTCAAAAGAACCATATTCGACTCCCAAAGAGTTTGTTTTTAGGGTTCACTTTGTGGATTTTGTGCCGTTTTGCTGGGGTGGAGGAGAAAGAAACCACAGAATGGCTCCACTGAAGTTTGCAAGAAAAAGATTGTGGCATTTGCCCTTAGTACAACGGGCCAAGCCCCATGCTCCCCTGGAGCACATCTCAGCGATTTGCTGAGCCCTACTGTGTGCCAGGCACCTTTGTAGAGGACAAGCGGTGAGCAAAAACCCTTGCCCTCAGTGTAGCTTGCACACTGGTGGGGAAGAGAGCAGGAGAGCAAGTGTAGTAAGTAAAATGGATGGTACGATAGGCAGTGATAAATGGTAGAGAAAGCGCAGGAGCAGACGGCTGCGGCCTCGATGGACACGCAGGAAGTGGCCGGTTTAGTAAGAGAGCACAGTAGGAGCCGGGCAGCGCCGGCTGCTGTGTCTCCCCCGCCCCGCAGTGCCCAGGACACGGCCGGCCCGGGGGCGACGCGGGGCTCGGGGGCCTGGCCTGCCCTTGACCCCTTCAATCTCCCACAGGCTGACACCCTGAGCGGAAAGTCGAGCTGGACGACAAACGAGGCCGCCGCGCTGCGCAGTTTCCCGTCCTCAGCATCCTGGGCCTGCCTCGGTTCCCGGGTCTCGATCAAATGGCCGAAGCGAGCCGAGGGGCGGGGGCTGGACCGCCTTGTGCTCTTGCGGCCTCCACGCTGGGGTCAGAGGCGCAGACAAGCCAACGCTCTCCTGGCCGCGCTTTCCTCTCCCCGCAGCACTCTCTTAAATTTCATTTTGCTTTTGCTAAAATGCAAATTGGAAAAGACCCGCGGAAAGGTGCCATCCAGCCCCCGCAGAACGGCCTAGCGAGGGCTGCCGGCGCACACTGCTATGCACACGGCCTTGTCTTGCAAGAAGGGAAGGGCTCTTGCCGCTGTGCGACCCTGGGCCCGTCCCATGACCCCTCGTGCGGGGTCCGTGCAACCCTGCCCTGCCCCTTCTCGCAGGTCCTTCCGTGCCCTGGCTCCGAGGGCTGCGGGCCAGTGGGCACAGCAGTCCCAAGCCCCCGTTACCCTGTCGTCTTCCCCACTGGCAGGCGGGTGGCAGAGGCAGCAGCCTCCAAATCAGTTGATGGCAGTCTGATGGGCAGAGCAATGGAAAGAGCCCTTGGGAGCGAGCACAGCCGGCTGGATGGCCGAGGTAGCGGAGGCGGGAATGAGGGCGAGGCGTCGTCAGGAGGCAGAGTCGGAGCAGGCTCAGCCAGGGGGGCAAAGAAAAGGGGCAGCCCACCTGGAACACGGGCTCTGGACGCCTGCAGCCCAGGGGGGTGCCTCTTCTGGTCAGTAAGTAAACACAGAGCAAGGACGTTCTCACGGGGAGGCTGAGCCCTTGCTGGGCCTGGGACCCCCAGGATATACCCTCTGAGGGCAAGGAGCATGTTCCAGTTGCCTGGGTTTTACATTAAAAAAAAAACGACTTGCACTTAGTAGGTCCTCAACGAATAAATATCTAGTGATCGGGCCAAATGAGCATGGGCAAAAAATTTCCAAGCAATTGACTCACTCATATTTAACCTGCCTTCTTCTCAAGGATTCTTAAATCCGCTTCAGGATTTTAAGACTTTTTTTTTTTTTCAGAAAACAGTAATAGCGAAAACCCAACGAAAACCCCAAGAGTAAAACAATGAAAAGGCATAAGAGACGGAGAGCGGCAGAAAAATGTCATGAGCTACAAGGGGCAGCCATGTCTTCTGTGAGGTAAGGCGTGCAGAGCCCTGGCACAAGGCTTAAAAGCTGTCACCGGTCACACGCGTCTCGATGCCCATGGCCGTCACCCTAGACCTGCCCTCCGTCCCGCTTCCCCCACTCTTACCCCCCACCCACCCCTGCAGCTCATTCTGTACACGGTAGCCAAAGCGACTTTAAAAATAATAAGGGGCAAGGGTGTAGAACATGCAGAATTTCCTTTCAGTGCTGGTTGGGACACCAGTTGGTACAGCCGTCTTGGAAAACAGAGTCTGCATATTCCTTTCGACCTGGCAACTCTGCGATTCTGGGCACAGGCCCAGCAGAAATGCTTCCTTGTGTCACCGAAAGACCTGCACCAGAGCAATCTTAGCGGCGCTGCTAAGCGGGCCCAAACGCCCACGTGCCCGTCAGCAGCAGAACGGGTGAGTGGAGTGTGGTCTGCTTGCACGGCTCGCTACGACTCAGCGGGGAAAACGAGGGGCTGCATCGACCCCGAGCAGCACGGGTAGCCGCACAAGCAGAGGGTCGAGCGCAAGAAGCCAGGCACAGAAGAGCACGCGCAGTGTGACCGCATGGATACCAAGTTCAAAACCAGGCAGCTCCCCGCAGTGGTTCCCTTTGGGGGACAGGGGTGCCTGGAAAGGATCCTGAGAGGGATCCTGGGGGGCTGGTCACGTTTTTCTCGATCTGGGGGTCAGTCACCCGGGTGTGATCGCTTTATGAAAATCCCTCGAGTTGTACGCTTAGGATGTGCGCACTTTTCTCTCTCTACGGCCAATTCAGTTAAGAGATGCTTGGAAAAGGCAAGTCTGGTTCTGGTCTTCCTCTCTGTAACTCCTCCCTGGCTTCTTGTAGCTCTTAAGACCAAGTCCAAATCCATAGTGTGATCTCAAAGACCCAATCACCTCTGTCAGTGGCCTCGGCCCGCTGTGCCCCAGCTTCTCTGACCTTGCTTCTGTTGCTAGAACACACCCAAGTACCTTCCTGCCTCAGGCCCTTTGCACCTGCTGAGCCTCTGCCTAAAACATTTTCTCTGTCTTTTTGCCTAGAAAACGCCTTGTCACCCTTCAGGCTCCAATCTTTTTAGCTAGGGAAGATTTTCCTGACCTCCAGGCTGGATCGTCCAGAGTAAACTCTCAAAGCACCTGCTCTTTTCCTGCATTACACCCATCCCAGTTGGAAATAAAGGAAACGTTGTTGCCTGTTGTCTCTGCTAGACTGTGAGCTCCCTGAGGGCAGGAGTGGAGGCTTGTTCTCCAGGAGGCCCACAGTGGCCCCTGTGAAAGGATGGATGGACGGACGGATGGGTAGGTGGGTATCAGTCCTGGGTAAACAGATCCCCAACAAGCACCAATTCTGGTTACAACAGTGTCCTAATCTACTGAGCCTCTGAGGTGTGTGAACATGGCAAGAATGAGTCAGCACACAGGGCTCTGCTGATTTTTAGGAAATGATCTAAGAATACATTTCTGAGGCTTTCGCAGATGAGGCAAATGGTGCAATTGTTTAAATATTTATGGTTTTCAAGTGCTAAAGTTTGGAAACACCCAGGAAATACTCATAACTGTGATGAATTGCCTCAGAATGCCTATTGGAGGCCTTCCGGCTATGTAGAAAGGAGGAAAAAGAGATTTCTCCAAGGCGGATACAGAAGATTTCGCCCGCGCCAGCCTGGGGGATGCTTCTTGCGCCCTGGGCGTGGGGGCAGCTGGCTCACGCCAGGGGTTGGCTGCTTCAGGAAGTGGAATCCCAGGGGTGCTTAGGAGCTGCGTGTCCTCACCTGCCTTACAAGGCCCTGCCTGCACTGACGCCTGCAAGCTGCTGGAGCTCACCCTTCACCCCAACCTCCTCCTGCCCTCTCCTGGGTGCTCCAGCCAGATCCAGGGCCTTTCAGCGCCTCCATCCGCCCACGCTCCTCTGGGCCTTTGCACATGCTGGTCCTGCTGCCTGCAACACCCTTCCTGCACCTTTCTGCCTGCCTAACTCCTACTCATCCTTTGTGGTATCAGCATACAGGTCACCTCCTCCAGGAGGCCCTCGCACTGCTCCCGTTGTGCCCGGCACCTCCCAGCACACTCACCCACATTCACAGGTACCTACTCGTGCCCGAACGTGCCAGACACTGCGGGACAGCGGCGAGCAAGACAGTCCCTGCCTGCAAGGAGCTACGTCCCAGTGGGATCTGCAGATGGGTGGCCCTCCCACTCCACTCTACCGCTGCTCTCCTCTTGCTGGTGACTGGCTCGTGGGTGCATTTGGGTGCGGTTTCCTTGAGGCAGCGCCGCCCTGGGCAGCCTCTGCGCCAGGCTCAGCGGCACGCACCTGGCGCTGCACCAAGTCCTGAAGAGTGAGCTCCCCTCCCCTGCAGACTGGAGCCTTTCTGTCCCTTCTGAAGAGCTTCTCGAATCCCCTTTCCCTCCAACCGTCCTACGATGCAGACAGCCCCATTCGGCCGATGAGACCCTCAGACCCAGAGAAATAAGCCACTTGCTCCAGCCAGGCAATTAGCAGCAGCCTCTGTAGCCGGACCCCAGGCCTGAGCAGCTGACAGTGACTGTGGCTCCCTCCCCCCTCCCCACCCCCGTCACCTGCAGGCACCAAGGAGCCGGCTCAGGTAAGAGGGCTAAGAGGGCATGAACATGCCGGGGTTGGCGGGCCAGCAGCGGGGTCCTTGCCAGGGGTCCTTGCCGGTGCGGCTGAGACCAGAGGCCCCGCTGAAGGGAAAACAGCAGAAGTGAAATGCAGCGCTCCCAAATTTCTAGGATGTTCAAGGAAAAGTTGGTAAGGCTTGAACCTTTGGGGGGGCACAAGCCGCTGAGACCATTCCCTGATCTTCTGCAAAGCCTGCAAGTGAGCGAGGGCTCTCCACGGTCCCAAAGGAAATGACAGTCGGAGTTCACGGTGCCTGCTTAGCCTAACTCATTTTATCCACACAGCAACCCTCAAGGCTGGGTGCCATCTGCTGAGAAACTGAGGCAGGGGAGCTAAGCAAGGTTGGGGTCACACCACGGGAAGCACAGAGCGGAGCCTTGGCTGAACTGTCTCTTGCTCAGACCCCTAAGTATGGCCTGAAAGTGTGCCCTTGCGAGAGCAAGGGGCTCCAGGGGCCACGGACCCTCCCCATGAGGCTCGCGGCTCATCACAACCCCTGCTGGTGACACGGAGGGCTCTCCACTGCGCTCTGGAGCTCTCTGGTTTCCCAGCTGGCAGCGAACTCTGCTGGGTGGGGAGTGATGGAAGGAAGACAAACGCCCGCCCGGGCCTTGGTGGAGAAAGGCTTTTCCACGTAGGAAACGCCGATGGCCTCGGGCCCCCAGAGACCGTCAGGGCTCCCCAGCGGAGCTCTCATCTTGTCTCGCTGGAGACCAAGGCTGGCCATGGTGGTGGTAGCCGTGCGGAGCCCAGGAAAGACCCCCCCACACCTGGCAAGAGGGCGGGAGAACGTCTCAGGCGGCGCCTCTTCCCCGTCCGACGGCAGCCGGAAGGCGCTCGGGACGGCTCCTCGAACAACTTGGGCGGCCGCTGTGTGCCGCCAGCTCCAAAGGGCACTTGCGTCATTCAGGGTGCGAGGAAAGGCTGAAGCAGCTGAAGGCACATCACGACAAAGACGAAGGCAAATATGACATCTTCCAAAGAGAGCGCTTGGCCATTGGGGGATCAGAATTCCCAGGCAAGGGGTGGGGCGCTGGGGTTGGGGCAGAGAAGGGGCAGGTGGGCAAGCAAGACGGGTGCTGGGGGGACATCCGAGGCGGAGGGTGGACATCAGGGGCGCCCAACTCAGGCCATACGCGGACTCTCCGGTTTAACGGAGCTGGGGTCCGGCCAGGGTGGAGGTGAGGCAGGAGAGCCAGAGGCAGGTGAGCGGAAGCCATGAAGGAGGAAATCTGACCATGCCAAACAGACAAGGTCCAGAGTCGGGCCACGCCCTGGGTGGGTGAGAGCTCTGGCGTCAAATCAGAGAGACTCCTGGGGCACCCACTGTGCACTGGGCACTGCACCCAGGGGGAGGAGGGAGCCTTTGGGTGACATGGGGCTCAGGGAACAGGTG
>JAQZBX010021189.1:17802-32557 GCA_029593785.1 Cabassous unicinctus
GTGCTCAGTGTTTTGTTTTGTTTTTAAAGATTTATTTATTTATTCCCCCCCTTGCTGCTTGTGTTTGCTGTGTCCATTCGCTGCGTGTTTCTTCCGTGTCTGCTTATCTCCCCCTTGCTGTGAGGTCCTGCTGCATCAGCCTACTGCGCCGCGCGGGCCGGCCTGCCCTCACAAGGAGGCCCCGGGAAGCGAACCCGGGGCCTCCCGCATGGTAAACGGGGGCTCTATCGACTGAGCCACACCCGCTTCCCTCGGGTGCTCAGTGTTGAGAAAGGACCCGGGCCTGGCCTGGCCTGGGATTCTCAGAGACCAGGAGCTCAGAGCATGCAAACAGTGGGCGTCAGCACCTTCCAACCCCACGCCAGGGCAAACTCTTTTAGACTGAAAAACAGGAATGGGTTTACCACTTGGTCTACAGACATTTTCAATTTTTAAAAAAGCATTGTTTTCACTTGAAAGGAAAGCCAGCCCTATGGGTAGCCCTGCAGCAAGGGGGTGAGACAGAAGCTGCCTTGGACGGGACGGACGTGCTCGAGGAGGCATCGGAAACCATCTCTTTGGCTCTCCAGATGGAGAAGCACTTTAAAGGCGTCCATGCCCCTCCACTGTCACACGCAGGAACTTTCCATTTTGAAATCTCTGGAGCTCGTAAACTCATCTGATTGGTCGACTCACTTGTGAATTGTGCACAGGAAATAAAAAGAGAGGGAAGGAGCCGTAGGTTTATTTATAGAAACCTCATTTTGCTATTCATCAAAAAAATAAACACAGCCCACCTCACACTAAAAATATGCATCTGAAGATCAACAATGAGACCATGTTTGGCTGGCTCCATAGAGAAGTCGAGATTTCAAACCAGAGGAGTTTCTCACAGATGAGTCCTGGAATAATCCCGAACAGGGTACCGACGAGCACTATTTAAATTGGAATGTTAAGCAACACATAACTTTCTCTTTGATTCTAAAGCTGGCAAAGAAGAGCTTCATGCTCTGATACATTAGTACAAGCTGTGTGACCTTTGCCAAGTTCCTTAACCTCTCTGAACCACAGTCTCTTTACCTGGAGAATGAGGATGATGATAGCTACCTTTCAGGGATGCTTTGAGGAGCCAATGAGATAATAACCCAAAATAAAGTTCCAAACACAAAAGAAATACTCAAAACCGGTAGCTACCATCAGAATCTGCTCAGGATGAGAATTTTAGTGTCACCCATTCTAATTTTGAAGTTGAGGGTTGTCCCCAGACACGCTGGTGAAAGACAGCCCATAATACGCCTCTCCCTGTAGCACTTACAGGTGGTTTGCTCGGCGAGCGGATGTAGCTCAAGTGGTTTAGCGCCTGCTTCCCATGTTACGAGGTCCCGGGTTCGATCCCCAGTACCTCCTAAGAAACAAAATAAATAGATGAAGGCAGTTTGCTGAGTCTGGAAGAAACCACATCCATCACGAGACGGAGCTTCCTTCTGCTCCATGACCCCTGCATGGTCAGAGCTGAAGAGGAACCCGCGGGGACGAGCCGTAAGAACCAGAGCACGCTGTGACGTCAGACACACTTCATTCTCACTGCCTCCATCCCAGAGACCCCTGAGGCCTTGTGACTTGGTCTGGCCAGTCGAAGGAGGCAAAAGTGCCAGCCTCCCAGGAGACCTCAGACACTGCTGCTCGTCCTCTTCGGCCTGGAGGACGAGAGACACGCGGCCCAGTCGTCCCATCGCCGCAGTCAGCAGCGAGCTCACCTGCCGTCGAATGCGGCCACCCTGGACCAGCCAAGCCCCCGCTGACCCTCCGCTGATGGCAGGAGCTGCAGCCTCCTAAGAAATTAAAAGTGGACGCTGCGTGATCAGAGTCACGGAGTTCTGGGCGGTGCGCGGTGCAGCAGCAGGTAACTGCTGGAAGGAGCTTTTTCCTCTTTCGACCTACTTAACGTGAACTGATTTCCTGCTGAGCTGTCCTGGCAATCACAGAATAAGTCTGCCTTCGTTTCTGTGCTCAGTCTTTCACCAACGCGCTGAGGAGCAGAAGCCTTAGCAAATTGCACAAGGGCTCTCCCGGTCGGAATCGGCTCCTTGTGGCCTACAAAGGTTAAGGCTCATTCATAAACGTCTTATTGCCTTAAAGAAGGACCCTGGTGGGGCATGTGGGGACCCCCTACGCTTGTCATGTGACATTCATGTCTCTAGAGCTTCTTTAAAAACGAAAAAGGGTTTTCAAAAAGGACACTGTGATAAAACTTGTGGGAGCGGATGGGTGCGGTGCCTGGGTGTGCCCACAAGCCACAGGGGATGGAGCAGGGCTGAGGGGAGTGAGGGCAGGGTGGTCTCAGGGCAGCACGGGGTCATTTCCTGACTGAGCGGAGTCCAGGGACAGGTGGTCCCAGCCCACAGCCGGTCACAGAACCGAAGCCGCATGAAGCTCCCAGAAGACCGGCTGCCCCTGGAGTTGGTCACGGTGGTTTAAAAAGACGTCCACAAGTTCTTGGAGAGTCTTCCATTCAAAAAATGGGGCCCAATGCCCTCCTCTTGAGTGTGGCTTGACTTAATGACTTGCTTCTAACAAACAGGCTGACGTGAGGGTGGATGACTGGAAACCGCGTTACAAGAAGCAGGCTTGCTCACTCCTGGGGAAGGCAGCTGCCAGGCTGCCAGGACAATGGCTAACTCTATGGAGGGGTCCAGAAGGTGAGGACCTGAGGCCTCGTGCCTACGGCCTCGTGAGGGCGCCATCCTGGAAGCAGATCCTCCAGCCCCAGTCGAGCCTTAAAATGACAGCAGCCTATGAGAGACCCAACCCCAAATCACGCGGCTAAGCCAGTCCTGAATATTCCTGACCCACAGAGAGAAATGGAGAGAATAAATATTTATCATTTTAAAAGCACTAAGTTTCAAAGATATTTGTTATGCAGCAGCAGATGTCTGATACACTTGTTAAGGCAGCTCTGAACGGTAAGAACTCGTCCTTGCTAACTTGGTCTCTTTCATGAAGCCTGGCCTTGCACAGCTGGACCCAAAGCTCAGTTTTCTCACCTCTAGCCTCTCACTACTACAGACCTCTTAGTTGATTGGTTACACAATCTAAAACGCATGCCAACTGGTTTCTTGACAAGGAGCAAGCCTGGCTTCTCAGACCAGCGTTGTACACAAGAGGCAGGCAAGTGGTCTCCAGCCACGGCTCCAACAGAGACCACCGCAGAAGAAGCCCGCCAGAAGCTGCCCAGCATTTATTCCCACTGCCCTCCCACGGACTTTTTACCCTTGAGCAGGGCTTGGTGGTAGCTCAACAGAGAGCTTGGGGAACTCAAGCACAGACTGAACCCACATCATTATTCCAGGGTGGGGGTCAAGGCCAGCAAGACTGATTTCCGGGTAAAGTGGCTTAAAGCAGGGCTGGGTTCTGGTGCTGCTCTCTCCCTACCTGCTAAAACCATTTTACTGAAGTATCACAAACACGCACAGATAGTGCACCCAACTAAGCACATGCATGCAGCCAGCATCCAGAAGCACCCCTTCCCCCCAGAGGTGAAGCACCATCCTGCTTTCTGTCCCCGGTTCATTCCTCCTCTTTGGGGAGTTTACGTAACTCGGACCATATAGGTTGTACTCTTTTGTGCCTGGCTTCCTTCGTCCGACATGATCTAGTGAGCTCCCTCCACGCGTGGTGAGCAGCTGTGGGCGGCAGTTCACCCTCACTGCTTCCCCTGTGGGAAGGGACCACCGGGCAGATTTATCCATCCTCGCGGTGGTGGCGTTTGGGGAGTCCCAGTTTGGGGCTCTGATGAACAAGGCAGCTTGCAGTGTTCTCACCCGTCTTTGGATGAATGTATGCAGGCATTCCTGGGGAGCATGCACCCAGGAGAGGCTTTGCCGGGTCAGAGCATACGGATTTGTTCAACGACAGTCGACACAGCTTATCAATTTCCCAAAGTACCAACTTGCACTCCCTGGAGCCGCGTGCAAGTTCCAGCTCCTCCACCTTCTCGCCAAAGCTCAGCATTTCCTGTGGTTTCCGCTGAGCCGGCCCGGTGGGCGTCCCGGTGGGCGTCCCGTGGCATCATGCCCTGCGGTTTCACTTTGCATTTCCTGATCACTAATAAAATTGAACGCCTTTTCATCCGCCTATTAGGCCCCTTCTTTTAAAAGGATTTTTAATGACCTGGCATGACTTTGGGATTCACAAGAAGCACGCCTCTCTCTGGAGAACTCCCTCGCGAGCTTTCCGCATAAGCAGGGGACCTGTTTCATTGTCTTCGTCCGCCAGCTGCCCAAACCACAGGTGAAACCACCAGCTAATTATGACAGAAAAAAGGCCTTTAGACCAATTTTTCCAGGTGCCCATTTTGGGTAGCTATGGCCCCACTCTTATATCTCCGTCCAACAAATAACCTCACTCAGTTACTGTTACAAAAGTCTCCTCATGGGAGTCCCCGGGGAGGTTTCTGTGAGTACCTTCCTGAGCGATTATTTCGGCAGAGCCAAGAGTCAGATTACACCTGATTCTGAACTCTTTCAGGGTAAGACAATCGGGGCCATGCTCTGGGGAGGACACTTTGGGGGCTCCCTTTCCTTTTGCGTCAGGGCTGGGGGAAACCCCTGGCGCTGTTATCGGACACCTCCCCAGGTGTGGCCAGGAGAACGTGGGCTAGCCCTCCCGTCGGCTCCCGCCGTCTCCACTGCACAGAAGCACGGTGGCCCCAGCTGGGTCCCAGCGAGGCATATGGGTCCCTGGTCAACTTGCAGCAGAAAAAAGCTGCAGGACGGTCATTTCATTCTCCAGCAAATGTTTACTGAGCACCTGCCCTGTGCCATGCCCCTGCGAGGGGCTAGGGATCCAGGAGAGCCTTTGTCCCTATGGAGCACACATTAGTGGAGGGGTGGGGTGGGCCACAGGAAGTCCAGGAGGTAAAAGCCCGACTGTGATTCCCAGACACGGCTCCTGGGAACAAATAAGGCTGCAGGGCCCTTTGGAAAACCGTTTGGCTGTTTCTTAAACCATTAAGCATCCTTCTATCCTATGGCTCAGCAATTCCAGTGGAGGGTATTCATCGCAGAGAAATGAAAACATGTGTGCACAAAAACCTTTGATCCTTGTAGCTTCACTCATAATGGCCCCAAGCCGGACAAATGCCAGTGTCCTTCCAGCAGAACAGATATGATGGAATATACTCAGCGATGAAAGGAACCAACTGGCCCAAAAACATGTTGAGCAGAGATAGCAGACAGAGAAGTGCCCATGCTATAAGTTTCTGTTTATAGAAAGTTCAAGAACAGGAAAAGCTATTATATGGCATTGGGAGAGGGGAATTGATTGGGAAAGGGCACAAAGCTACTTTCTGGAGTGATGGAAATATTCTCCACCTTATTGTGGGGAGGGGGGTAGGTTACCCAGATGTGTGAATTAGTATTAAAAATGATGGGAACAGTGGCTCAAGCAGTTGGGCACCTGCCTACCACATGGGAGGTCCCAGGTTCAGTTCCCGGTGCCTCCTAAAGAAGATGAGCAAGACAGCAAGCTGACGCAATGGGATGGCACAGTGAGCTGACACAATGAGATGATGCAATGAGGAGACACAATGAGAGACAAAACAAGCAGGGAGCAGATGTGGCTCAAGGGATTGGGTGCCTCCCTCCCACATGGGAGGCTTTGGGTTTGGTTCTGGGTGCCTCCTAAAAGACAGAGAGTACACAACGAACAGACACAGAGAGCAGACAGCAAGCACAAACAATGGGGAGGGGGGAGAAATAAATAAATACATAAATCTTAAAAATAAAAAAAAAATAAAAAAATGATGGGACTGTGTACTTAAGATCTGAACACTTTACTGTATGTATATTACATAAAATATGTAATTGCAAAGTGTGGCTAATACTATAAAGGAAAAGAATGCAGGTTAGGAGTGTGGCTAATAGGCCTTCCTAGTTGGAGGGAATGGCCTGGGAAGGTCTCTCTGTTCAGATGACATTTAAGCCAAGAAAATACAAAGACAGGCAGCAGCAGACAAGAAAACAGTGTTCCGGGGAAGAGACTGCTTGTGCAAAGGCCCTGAGGCAGCCAGCAGCTAGCTGAATTGTGGGAGCTGAAAACCACCCGGCATGATTGAGCAAGAATGAAGAGGAGAGCAGCACGGACGTGACCTGAGAGGCAGCTGGGGCCAGATCAGGGGCCCTGAGGAATCTGAACTCCACCCCCAGGGGAAGGGGCGCCATCCAGGACATGAACCAGCACTATCGCAGCCTTGACCTTGCAACAAGGCCCCTGAGGCTGCCGGGTGAGGCGTGGCTGGGCGAGAGCGTTTCCTTTGCGCTTGCCAGCTGTATGGCTCATGTGCCCAGTGGCTCTGGCTTCTCGGCACCCAGGGTGAGCGCCGCCACTCCTGGCCCCGCTGTGTCCCCACCTTTGGCTCCCTTCCTTTTCTCTCTCGCTCTTATGCGGATATAAATGTACGCAATTTTCTCATATTTTATACAAATGACTGTAATCTCTTATTTTGGAGGATGGGAGGACAAGGCAGGGTATTTAAAAATTCAGAATTGAGTGCAAAATGTGAACCGACCCAGGTCTGCTTTGGGGCCTTTCACGTTCTCTCCTTGTGGGTGCATCTAACTCAGATAGATTCAACTAATGGCTGCCCCCCGCCAAAAGTAAAAAGAACAGGGAAAGCAAGATTGAAACAGTGCGGGCAGTTCCACGCAGCTCCCACCCCCCACCCGGGGATCAGAAAGCGAATGAGCCTCTGGGGCCCAGCGTCCTGCCCAGAGCCCACCTCAGCACGGGCCTGCGAGCAGAACCAATCCCACCTGGCATCGCCCACTTCCCTTCTCCCAGCCCTCCCAAGCTGCTCCAGTCTCCGGCTGTTCACTGTCCAGGAAACACAATGCGATAGAAAGCATGCCGGGTCACGCCTCCTTTCTAATAGCGCCCACCAACAGCTCCCTTTGCATCACCAACGGCGCGCTCTGACTTTTGCATTGAAGTGCCACGTTAATGCATTAAAAAAATCATTACATACCAGAGGCCGCACGTGGGCAGCAGCGCTTCCGGGGGAGTGTGAAAGGGAAAGGATGAAGCCTCGGTGTCAAGGGTAATGTTTGCACACCACGCCCGGAAGCAAACAGGGTGCAGCTGGAGCTAGGGCGCTTTCTCTGGAGGTGGCGGCTGGCTCTGGCTGGGAATCCTGGAGCTTCGTGGGTTCGGCCATGTGTGGGGACCCAGAGCCCGGGTGAAAGGCCCAGAGGGGACAAAACGTCTCCATGGGCTGCCGCAAGAAAGGAAGCTGAAATTACCAGGCAAGGCTTCTGTGCACCCGCAGGCCCCCTCTGAAGGCTAAATGCACGAAACTAGTAATCTGTCTACCTAATAATGGCCATGTGACCATCGCCAAATGGATTTCTGAGGGTCGGGGAGGCTTTTAATACTTCATTACGCAGCATGAACGCCCCGACACTTGTGCTGTAGCTGGAGGCTGAGGGCCGTGACAGATGCCAAGTGAACAATGCCAGGCGTGGCGCCCACGGACACCCGGCCAAGGCAGGCGCAGGCAGGAATGAAACCTCAGGAGCCACATCGGGCTTGGTCGGTGTGGCCTCCGCAGCAGCGAGGAAATCATAGAGAACCGTCCTCTCCCCGAGGGTTGCCGAGGCAGCAGCTGCATTGGGGAGACCCCAGACCTGGGGCCTGGAGATGGAGTTCCAGGTCTCGTCCTGCTACCCCACAACTCAGCTGGGCCTCATCTCTGGATGAGTGGATTGGTGAGTAGATGGATGCTGAATGGATGGGTAGATGGATGGATGGATGGATAGATGGATGGATAATGGGTAGATGATGGATGAATGAAAAGATGGATAGATGGATGGTTGGCTAATGGATGGATGGATGGATAATGGATGGAGGAGTGAGTGGATGGATGAATGGGTAATGGATAGATGATGGATGGATGAAAGGATGGATAGATGGCTGGCTGGCTAATGGACGATGGACGGATGGTGGATGGACAGATAGGTGTATAGGTGGATGGGTTGATGGGTGGACAGATGGATAGACAGATGCAGAGCCAGTGGCTACTGGGTGCTACTCAGTTCATAGTTTTCACACTCACTGTTATGAACTTAACCTGGAAAGGCCTCACAAGCCTGAGCCTTGAGCCACAAGGGCCAGGGATGTTTTCAAAGGCCTTGGACCAGTGCTGTCACCCACAGCTCTGAAGCAGTGGACACAAAGATGGATCTGCCCCTACACTTAGCCGATGAACATAGGGGCGACCTCAGAAATGCTCTCCTCGCCCTTCACTGCACAAGGACACAGACTGTGCGGATCAGCCCCGAGGCCTCAGCAAGCTGGCGACACAGTTCTGGGCTGAGCGCAGAGTTCCTGAGCCTGGCTGTGCCCATTAAGTCAAGGCTTCCTGGACTTTGGCCATCCAGGTGCCGCCCTCGTGACTTCTGCCACATATGTGTGTCGTGGGTCCTCTTATTGCACTTGGCGTTTTTCTTTAAATTGCTTCCTTTTTCTTAAAGTTTTATTTTAGAAAGGAAACATTCAAATGCTCTATTATTACACGATTTCCATGCATTGATGGGCTTGCTGTGCCAGGTACATTTTTTCTGACGTACGTTAGAATAGACAACTCTGAGAAAGGCAGTGGGAGCAGGTGGAAGACGCGCGTGCCAGAGCTGCAGGGCCCGGGTTCAAGTCCTGCTCTGTCACTTAGCTGCGTGACCTGAATGAGGTTCTTAGTGTCTATGTCTCTGTCTACCCCTCGCCCATCCCTAAAACAGGGTAAATGACTCAGAGACGTTAGGAGGACGGATTAAGATATACAAGGCACTAAGCCGGTGCTGGCACAGAACAAGTACTCAAGAAATGTTAGCATTTTCTGTTTAAAAAGAAAAAGAAAAAGAAAAAGAAAAAAATTTTTGTTATACCAGCTCCAACGCTTTGCTATATGACAGTGGATTGCACTGAAGCCCAATAGCCTAGAAACTCCACGAGGGCACGTTGTATTTCCAGCTCCTGGCACTGAAACTGGCCTAAGAAAGAGAAACCCACGGCGTGATCATCTTCCCGGAGCATCAGGTGCTGTCCACAAGCGGGGCTGGACAGTGACTGCAGGTGGCGTGCTGGTCTCCCGGACAACGCCTGCAGGCAGCCTCTGCCTCTGGCCGCAGCGGGCAGGGACAGGCTACTCTCCTGACCGGACCTTCTGTCCCCTGCTTTCGACAGAGGCGGCATCTCTGGCCCTCAGGTTGGCACCTCGTCCCTGACCCCCGTGAAAGTCGACAAGGCTTCCCAAACCAGCCTGTTAACACACGCTGAACTTCTGAACAGCGCCGGCGTGCAGGGTGCACGCCGGGTGCCAGCCACTGCTGTCGCTAATGCTGACCTGCTCCAGGGCAAACCCCACCCTTGCCCACACCCAGACCCACACCTCGTGGACTCTTCTTTCTTCCCACTGCTCCAGCCCAAGGCCCTGGATTCACCCTCCACCCCTCTTGCGCTCGGACCCCACATCCAACGAGGCAACAGGTCCCATCGCTCTACTTACAGAATCTATCCAGAGTCGGACCCGCCCACGCCGCCAGCATCGCCACCTGTGCGTTGCAAGAGCCTCTGCCCATGCTTCTGCCTTTACCCCCCTCAGTCTGCTTTCCCCGGGGCAGCCAGAGTGATCCTGTCAAAATCCCGTCCTTCACACCCCTCCCGGCTCAGAACCTCCGAAGGCTCCAACTCACTCAGAGTCCAAGTCTGAGCTGTTCCCGTGGCCCATGACAACGGGTCCGCGGCCCGTCCCCGCACTCGCTCTGGCCCCCCAGGTGCAGGGCTCCCGCACGCTCTGTTCCCTCGAGCTGGGATGCTCTTCCCCACCTCCAGGAAGGTGTTCCCGTGCCGCCCCTGACCCTAAGAGCACTCCTGCTCGCCCTGTCTGAAGCTGCCATGTCCCCCAGCACTGTAGTCCCCTCTTCTGCTTGGCTTTTCTTCATGGGACATATCACCAGCCTACATGTTAGATACCGGCTTATTCTATGTGGCCAGTGTTCCAGGAAGGCTGAGGCTTTGTCTGCCTTGTACTCTGCTGTGTCCCCAGCCCCGGGGCCAGTGTCTGGCACGGACCAGGTGCTTGGTGAGGCCCTGGGGTCAGGTGCACGGATGTTTGGGTGGAAAGCATGGGGGAGATGCAGCCAGCCTGCCCAGGGTTCCGACCCTGCCCTGCAGCTGTGTGACCCTGTGGGACTGCTCTGTGCCTCAGTTTCCTCATGCACAAATGGTGAGTGGGGTTCCACGTGGTGATCAGCCAACAGGGCTCCGCTGGGCCAGGACCACAGCTCAGCAAACGCCAGTGTTCCTGACGGCTGCTGTGCCTCCCTCCTCCGTGCCCGCCTCCCGCCCTCTCTCCTTCCGGTTCTCTTTTCTTTCTTTCCTCCTTTCTCTTCCTCTCTTTCTCCCTCCCTTCCTCTGGGACCTCCTGGTGTGCCAGGGGCTGTGCTGGGGATACTCTGAAGAATAGTACCCCCGAGGGGCAGCCGGGAGGTGAATACCATCAGCTCCAAGCAGAGGTGGGGGGTGGGGGGGCGTGCCTGGGAGGCCTGAGGGCGGAACTCGGCCTCCACCAGGGGGGCGTCAGTCCCAGAGGAGGGGGGTCCCAGCAGGCTTCGAGCAGGAGCGGAGTGGGCAGCCGTGGGGGGGGTTGGGGATGCCGCAGACCATGAGCCTTTTCAGAAAGCGCTTCCGAGATAAGGAGGGGGCTGCTGAAGAAGCCAGAGAGGAGGTGGCTCCGGGGCGCTCAGCACTCTTCGGAACCGCAGGTTCCGGGCAGGGCAGGGAAGTGAGAACGAGCTGGTCGTAGCAGCCCCCAGAACAGCCCACGCCTGAACCCCCGCACCGAGGCTGCCGGTCAAACAACAGCGGCGCTGGCGGCTTTCGCACTCAGCGCTGAGCCCGGCACCAGGAAGGCTGGCGGCTGGCGCGTCTACGCCCTCGGGGCAGCTCCTGCCTGGAGGCCCCCACTGTGCTGAGGCGCAGAGGTGAGCAGGCTGGGCAAGGGCACACGGGCGACAGGCAGCAAAGCTGGGGCGCACACGGGCCCCAGAACCCGGGCTCTCGGCGGCCGGCCCGCAATGCACGGTGCTGCTGTCGGGGAGAGTCGGCGCGCCGAGCCGCCTCCTCCCTCCAGCTCGGCGGCTTCGTGTCCCCCTGTGCGCCCGCAAGTGCAGGCCTCCGGGCCTGCGCCGCCGCAGGAGAGCTACTTTTCTTTTGCCTGTTGTAGGTGGAGCACCACATCCAGCCGCAAAGCTGAAGCCAGCCTGGGGCACCTGTCCTGAGCGCCCACTCCTGTCACTGCCCAAGCTCAGAGCAGGGGAAGGGGAGAGCGGGCACCCACGCGCTGCGATGCAGGGGGCCGGGAAGGGCCTGCTGGCGGGGGTGCAGCCGGTACTACCCTCTTCCTTCAGGGAAAGTCTCCACAGCCTGGCTCCCAATTTACATACGTAAACATGAAGGCACCCAGCAGTGCCTCCGACCTCCTGGGATCCTGTCTGGATACCAAGACCTGCCGGCTGGGTGGCCTTGGGTGAGTCACTGAAATCCTCGTGCCTCAGTTTCTTTGACTGTGAAATGGGAATCACTGGACAGCACGTCACAGGGTTGTCATGAGGGTACCGTGCCCAGAGCACGGCAAGAGCTCAGTCAGGCGACCACAAATGGTGAGTCTGGAGCTCGTGCTCCCAGCGGGAACGACCTGTAAGTGAGCCCGAAGAGCCCTCAAGAAGGCCGGAGAGCCACACAAGGGCAGGCGCCACGGGCTGGCCCTCCCTCCCGTGCCCAGGCCTCCCCGCTCCGGCGCTGCTCTCTTCCTCTTAGGCCCTGCATTTGATGAGAATAGGGTGTCGTTTCTGCAAAGAAGCCAAACTCCAGTGAACTCCCTGGCTTTTAAGAAGCAGATACCAGACCAAGTCTCTCCTGGGAATCCAAACAAACAACAAAAACCAACAAAACGCGCGTATGTGGGGGGATGGGGGAGGAGGAGGGAGGGAGAAAGAATCAGAAGAAGGGCTTCCCAGGTGATAGCAGCTCCCCTTCCAGGTGCCATTCTGATCAGAGGGTGCAGGGCCCTAACCAGGGCGCTTGAGTTGGGTGGAATTCAGCTGTGTAATTAAATAAAACCGAGCCCGTTAGGGCCCCTGGTTACTACCCACTCCCTCTGAAGTCCATTTAATAACCTCTGATCTGGGAGGGGGAAAACACCCAGGCAACGTTGCTTGGGTCATTTATTTTTAAATTATTGGTATAAAAATATCCAGGGTCTTGATTTATGTGGAGGAAGTCGGGGGCTCCCCCTCCCAACTCCCGTCCAAGCCTCATTTTTCTCTTTAAGTTCCTGTGCAGTTTCCATTATGACTTAAGTCATACTAGTTACTTTATATCGCAAATAAATCTCCAAAATAGCACAGAAACATTATGGGTGGGTATTAATAGCGCCTGTAAAAACATCCGAAAACCTCGCATCCGCCCGGAGCGCACACGCATTGCTGGAGAGAACGCGCTCTCCCGGGATTCGGGGTCAGGGGGCCCTTCGCCCGGAGGCCGCCCCCAGCCCCAGCCCCCGCCCTGGTCCGCCGTCGGACGGTCTGGCGTCTGTCTGTCTGTCTGTGCCTCCTGTGAGCCCCCACGGCCAACAAAGTCCTTCCCCTTTCACCCTCGCCGGGGAGCGGCGCGGGGGGACGGTCCCCGCCGGTGACCGGAGGCCCCGTCTCCTGTTTCTCGTGCGCCCATCGGTCCCGGGGAGGCCGCCCGGGGCCGCCGCCGCCGCCGCACTCGGGGTCCCGCACTCCCCCTCCCGTGTCGCCCCTGGGTACTCACGGGCTGCGGGGACTTCTTTGGGGGAGACCCCCTCGAGACTGATGTCACTCTCCAGCATGGCGCGGCTCGCTGCGCGGCTCCGGGGCGTCCCAAACGCACCGGGCCCGGGAGAGGGGGCGGCAACGCTCCCCTCCCCGCCACTTGGAGATCCGCGGCGGCTCCCGCGGGCCGGGTCCGAGCCCAGCTCGGGAAGGGACAGGGTCTCCCCGCCCCGGGCGCAGACGCGAAGCCGCGTGCGCTGGAGCCAAACTTGGCCGCCGTCGCGCTCCGCCGCGCCGCTCCTCCCCCTCGGCTTTTTGGTCCGGGGGTCCGGGGCGGGTCTGCCCGCCCCCCGGGGGCTACCTGCGGACGCCGCCCTCGCCCCGCCCCGCGCGCTCAGCGCGTCTCCCCCGCGGCCACCCGGATGCCGAGCGAGAGGCGCGGGACGGTGGAGACTAGCGGCCGCCGTGCTCGGCCCGCGGGTCCCCGGGGCGGAGAGGCGGGCCCGCCCCGGTCCTCCCGCTCGGCGGGGCGCGTCTTCACCGGCTCCAGGACCGTCTTTTCAGTCCCCGTTCGCGGTGGGGCCCTGGAGCGCTGTGCCAGGCGCGCCCCCCGCCGGGGCCCCAGGCACGGGTGTTAACTAAGGGGTCGGGGTTCGCGGCCCCAGCCCTGAGACCGGGAGAGCCCCCTCCAGGGCTGGGCATCGAGGGGCCCGCGGGTGGTCCCGGCTCCCGCCTCGGTGGGGTACCCTCGGCCCCCTCGCCGCCGGGGCCGTAATCAATCAGTCAGAGGACGAAGCCCAGGGACGGGAAGGAGAACTGGAGGTGGAAGGAGCCCTGGACCGGACTCCAGGTCCAGGGGTCTTTACCCAAGTCTAGACAAAACTTAGGCATCGGCATCAAGTGAGAGCCGCCCCCAAAGCAGCAGAAAAATCCTGTTAGTGGAACATTCCAGTTCACGAGGCTGAGAGAACTTGCCCAGGGGCTCACTCCCGGGCAGCCCACCCGCCCTTCCCCGCGCTGGGCCAATCCCTGCAGCCAGGCGCAGGGTACCACCGTCCAGCCCTCCTGTGTTTAGAAACCAGTCTGCACCCTTGCTCACCCTTGCAGACAGCGCACGTGTGGGCCCCGCAGCGCGCAGGAGGACCTCGGGGAGAGGCGCCTCCTTGTGTATCCACAAACCTCACACCCCTGACATCTCTGGGTAAATACAATAAATTCCCAGGCAGAACCGCCTTAAACAAAACAGTAAGCTGCTTCCTGACCACAGGCGCGCTGTTGGCAGGGCAGGGGCAGCCGACCCGACCTTTCCAAAGGTCCTCTCTGGCACCCTACAGCTGGGGCCAGCCTGCGCCAGGCCCCGTGGCTCACCTGCCAGGGCAGTGCTGTCCCTGCTGCCGGCTCTGGAAGGACCCTGGTGGAGACGGGACCCGTGGGGGGACAGTCACATCCACCCCAAGGAACCCTTTCTCCCTGTGAAAGTCCTCCCGAACCTCGGCAGGCCCTCGCCAGGCCCTCCGGGATCGGCACTCACAAAGGCCACCCTGGGGGTCAAGACACGCTCACCCCGGCAACGTAGCACACGTACCTCCTTCTCTGCCCTCCCTCGCCGACCGGAGAGCTATAAATGGAAAGGAGAATCAAGGCTGCCTCCTTCCGGAGCGCCAGGGAGAAAGGTGACCTGCTGTCCTCCCTGGTAAGTGCCTCGCGCCAGGCGGGACTAAGGCATCAGGAGATGGGGCAGCTCGTGGGGTTTCTCTTTCTGTGGACAGGAGCTCAGCCCGAGAAGGGCTGGGGCATGCCAGGTTCCCCAGACAGGTGCAGGGGACCCAGATGTGTGCAGGGAGCCCCAGACGTGTGCCAGGTACCCCAGATGTGTGCAGGGATCCCCAGACGTGTGCCAGATACCCCAGATATGTGCAGGGAACCCC
>JAQZBX010021190.1:0-32472 GCA_029593785.1 Cabassous unicinctus
TGGATAAACCATCTTTGGAATGTGTGAGCTTTGTGAAACACAGATAAGTGTCAAGTAGAGAGATGTCCATAGAAGTATTTTAGAAACTGGCAGCTTGGTATTTGGTATTTAGAGATATGAATGTAAAAGTAAAATAAGAGGCATGAGGCTATTATGATATTTGAGTGTCTATCAAAAAAGTTTTCAAAATTATTGTCAGATATAGCCATATCCACCTAAAGCTACAAGTGTGACCACAGTGTTCACTTAATTTTCAAAGTCTGATGACCTCAGTTCCGATAGTCTGTGTTCTAATGAATAGCCACACAAATGTCACTTATAAATAAGCACATGTACTTTAAAAATGCCTTGTAGTGAATTTTGTGCTTGATGCAGTTTACACAGTGTTCTGACTTGTTTCATGTACTATAAATTTATATATGGTCTTTGCCTTAATCCACATTCTAGTTGTGTGTACCCATTGCACATAAGATCTCTCTTGAAGATGTTATTTTAGTTAAGGTGTGGCCCAATGGAATGAGATTGGGCCTTAATCTGAACAACTGAAGTCTTTATAAGCATAAGAAATTCAGAAATAGAAAACAAAATGTCAGAGATGTAGCCAGAAGCCAGAACTCTATGGGAACCTATAAGAGAAAAAAGAAGACATACCACGTGATGGGAAATCCACAGAACCTGTAGGATTTCCAGTCACACAGAAGGCTATGGAACTTGGGAGGAAGGAAACATTCTAGTCTCAAAAACTATCAGACAATTAATGCCTATAGTATAAGCCAAACAATTGTGTAGTATTTGCCATACAAGCCTGGAAACTAAGACAGTTTGGGGTACTGTAAAATGGGGGTTGCTATTACAAATACTAAAAATGTGGAAATGGCTTTGGAACTGAGTAGTCTGTAGAGGCTGGAGGCATTGTGAGGTGCTTGAAGAAAAAACCTAAATTGATTTCACAAAACTACTCATAGAAATATTGAAATTTGAAATCAGAGAAGTAAATGATGAAAGTATTATTGGAAATTTGGGGGAAAGCAATCCTCAATATGATTTAGCAAATAATTTGGATTAGCCATGGGCCTTGCATGCAATGACCTTGGATATTTAATTGAGGGTATTCCCAAGCTGAGTGTAGAAAGTGCAGCTTGGTTTCTCTTTGCTGCTTATAGGAACATGTAAGAGGAAAGTGTTAATCTGAGAATTAAACTCTAAGCACAATGGAGCCAACAATTCTTGGTTCATGAAATGCTCAGTATATCCAGAGAGCATATTCTGAGAACTGGGTAAAAAGATGATCTATCATGAAACTCTCTCAACTTCGGGGAAGGCATCAAGCAGAGAACATGGTTCCATATGGAAGTTTCACTGAATAAACTTTTACTAAAGAAGGTGTGGATGAACATGGATCCAGTCAGGTATCTTAGAGGGAGACAAGATTGGAAATGCAGTTATCCAGGAAGGATGTGTCGAGGGTAATTTTGTCTGATAGTTTGAATCTCCTTGAGCTGCACAGAAAGCTGCCAAAGATTTTGGAAAATGTTTGCCAGCAGAAACTCTGCTATTCTTTGAGAGGGTGAGGCCTGATCACAGTATTCAGTTAAAGTGAGAATGCAATTCAAGTGCTCTGAGAGGGAGAGTTCTAGACCCCAGCATTCAGAGAGGGCATGGGGACTGTGACAGCACATAGAAAGTGAGGCTGCTGTTTGAACAGGCCTGGAGTATAAAGCACCCATCCACAGATGACTGTCACACACTGAAATATAATGGAGTTTACCCTGCTGGGGTTTGGTCTTGCTTGGGAACCATGACACCTGTTTTCCTACCAAATTATCTCTTTTACAGTGGGAATGTACTCCCTGTTGTTACACTAATGTTTTTAGATAAAAGAAAACTTGTTTTTTAAGTTTCACTGGTTGAAATTTTGCTGCAGGACAAACCACATTCACAAATGATTTTAATGATTCTTTGGTTTTTTATTTGTTCTAAAATGCTTTAAGGTTTTGTGATGTCATGATAGAATTAATGTATTTTGCATTGGGGAATATGTTTGAGTTTCCTGGCTGCTAAAAATTACCATAGAAAAGGAATTTATTGGCTTATGCTTCAGAGGCAAGAAGGCTTGCTTCCTCCCAAGGTAAGCATCTCCTCGCAGGCAGGCAAACTTGGGTCTTCTTGGCTTTTCTGACACATGACAATGCAGATGACAGTATCTTTGCCTTTTTCTTCTGAATTCCCCTGACATCCATATCTGGCTACTCCCTGTGACTTCTTCCAGGTGTTCAATTTCCTTTGCTTATAAGGAAATAAGCACTTAGGATTGTGGCCCACCTTCACTCAGTTTGGGCACATCTTATCTTATAACATATGTGGAGATTCTCTTTCAAATGTGTTCACCTCCACAGGCCCAGGGGTTGGGACGTGAATATGTCTTTTGTCAGGGACATGATTCTATCCCCAACAGAAATTTGTGTCTTGTTTTCAGGTCCATAGATCTGACTTTGGTGGCTTGAGTTATATCCTCCAAATTTAGATTTGTTCTTGATATTCATATTCATTCATCTGTGTGTGTGAACCAATCAAAAAGTAGATTTCTGGAAGCTGCTATTTTTAGTTAAGCTGTGACACAACAGAATGACAATGAGCTTTAATGTGGATTACATTGGTCTTTTATAAGCAGAAGAATTTCAGAAAGAGAAAGCCTCAGGGAAGAACTAGCAGCCAAAATTATGAAGGAATCAAGAAGAGAAAGGAGAGGACATAGCCAAGTGATGGAAAACCTATAATACCCCAAAGATTGCAAGCTTCTGACCACAGAAGGAAAAATGTCTTCCAGCCTCCAAATACTTGAGGAATATTAATTACCATTTTTAACTAACTTTTTGTGTGGTTTTTATCATGGCATTATGGATATTAAGATGCACAAGCAGTTGAATTAATTATATTCATTAAATTTTGAATGCCTCTTGCCCAAAAAGATGCAGAGTGCACAACCAGGGCACACTTGAGCACAAGAAATCTTGAGAGTGGAAGCGGTGCTTGGAGCATTGGGATAGAATCCAGGAAGTTCAAGATGAGTGGAGACCCTGCTTGGATTTGTGCAGGGAGTAGGAAGAGATCAAAGAAATCATCATCTCAGTTGTGAATAATTATTGTCTTTTTTGACAAAAAAATTCTGTTCAAATCATGCTAGAAGGATCATGTCTATTTGTTTCTCACATCCAGGAGGTGAATGTTCACTTAGCCATTCTAGAGGTGGAAAATTCCCTGGGAAAGATTCAATGAACTGCCCAACTCATATAAATCCCCAGGGCTGATTTTGAATATGAACCCAGTTCTGTGGTCTCTGGGAACCATGTTTCAATACATATGTTCATTAAAATGTTCTTGCAGTTGTGCTGAGTGGGATGTTAATAGGAAAATAAGGCATGAGCTCATCATAACCTGTGTTCCTGAGAAAGGAGAGGGAAGGAAAAGCCAGTATTTCTCTATCAGTAGGGACTTCTCATTGGTTCAGAATATATTTTTGCATTACCTTAAAAACGTTCTCTCTGTGGACTGGCAGTTTCTCTGACCTGAATTTCCAAGTCACTGGAAAAAGAGAGGGTCATCCGAGGGGATGGGCTCAGGTTTCCTTTCCTAGATTCTAAACAGAGACTGAGGCCCTGAAGACCTTCTCTGCTTTATACCTTGGCATCGCACATGCAAATCACTTTCCAGTATCTGTTCATTGTTTCCTTACCCTGTGTTGTATTCTCCAGGAATCGCATATGTGATTCAGAATTCTAAGATTCCTAAGTATGTTCTTCTGTTTGTTACTTTCTCCCCTTGAGGGCAACAGCGATTTCCAATAAGGGATATTTAGATAAGGAGTATGATAATTGTCACTAATGATTTTTCCTTCCATGTTGCCCGCAAATTCCTAGCCCAGGTTCAACTCTTTGGATCAGACCCAGACATTGAGAAGCCCTCATAAATCCTGTGTCTCACCTGCACTGTCTCTGGATTCTCCATCACAATCTTTAGTTCCTGTTGTTTTTGGATCTGTCAGGCCCTGTGAGGGGTTGTAGTAGTGGAGCAAAATATAACATAATGGAAATCCATATGATGATCCACCTCTCTGCAGTAAATTCTCCATCTCTAGATACACATATAAGAACATCCAAGTTTCCCTGAAGCTGTGCTGTGACTGCCAAGATTGCAACTCTGTATTACTGGGTGGACATAAGTAGGGGAAAGTTGGTGTGTGAGCCTTGACACAAAATCCCATGTGCAGAGAGAGGGCTGGGCAACAGGGGACACTCAGAACACACATAACACAGGACAGGATCCCAGCTCCAGGTGTAGGAGCAGATGGAGGCTGTGGAGTGGTTTCCTGTATGGAGTGGGGTTTTCCTTGTTCCTCAACCACCTGAGACCTTCTTCTACAATTTCATGATTTTTAATTAGCTGAATTGTACTTTAAAAATATTTCTTATTGGATTAATATAGAATTTAAATTACATGTACTTTTATTAACTGTAAAACGTTTTGGGTAGATATTGAGTTGATACATTTATCCAGATGCCTCTGTTGTTTTGATGTTTTTGAACTTACTTCTCTCTCCTGAGATGGCTCATTCTGCCTCAGCCTGGGGTGGTCACAGTGATGCTTAACTCTATTATTCATCAATATATCCTTGTCAGAGTTTCTTTGTGTTATGATTATTGATGGAATAACTTTCTGTTCAAATTATTTATGTCTCTCAGTACTTGGATTATTTCAAGATCCCAATTACCAGTTAAGATTATATTTATTTGAGTTCATTTCATTTTCTTTTTTATAATAATAAACTATTTTGAGAGAAGTTTTAGATTATGAAAATGTTACATGAAACCCCAAAATTATAGAGGATTCCCATATAACCCATCCACTCTCCCACTCACATTTTCCCCTATTAATAACCTCTTACATTCATGTGGAACATTTGTTACAGTTGATGAGCCACTATTTAAATGATGCTATTAACCAAGATCTATAGTTTACAGTATGGATTACACTTTGTGCTGTACAGTTTCATAGGATTTGACAAATGAATAATGGCATGTATACATCATTGCAGTATCATACAGAACCAATCCAATACCATAAAATACTTTGTGTTCCACTTATTCTTCCCTACTCCTTACCTCAAAACCTCTGGCAACCACTATCTTTACATCAGCATATGAAGAGACCAAACATTTAACTCTCTAAGATATACAATTAATGAGTATAGTGAAAATTATAGATTCAAATGAAAGAGGTAGAAGATTCCAGAGTAGGGAAGTTATAAATGAATCGAACTCTGCAATATTGGGGATATAGAACACCATATATTTCAAAATAAGGTCTGCCAAGAGGGTGCTGATTTCATGGGGTTGGATGACTTGCCTATAGTGTCTGGACATCCCTAGATCCCTTCCACTTTTGCTTGAGGCTGTGCTTACTGTGAGATATCCTTTAGTAAGCATAACCTATGAAATGACTTCCGTGCGCAATTAGAAATCTCTTAGCTGTAAAAACATTTGTATTAATTTTCCCCCTTTTGGTTAAGTTTTTCCCAATTTGTTTCAAATTTGTTGACATTGGCCAAAATCTGCATGAATGTTATTTCTAATAATTTTCTTTATTTAAGTTTTCACTATTTATTTATCAATAAATTACTTATAACATATTATACTAAGTTAGTATGTATATTAGTATGTTAGAACCTATAATTTTCACTTAACCAGGGAATTGCCTCTATCATTTCTGGCTTGTTATAAACATATGTGAAGATTGAACACTGAGCATCAAAAACTCAAATATTTTTATTTGTCCTTTATTTCATCACTAAGGAAATATTTTCCAGGATGAGGCCATTTGAATAAAAAACAATTTTGAGGTTGCTCAGTATGTAGTCCCCCCTAGCCTACATTTAAGGTGACAAAATAATAATTTTTGCATATTTTCTGCAGAGATATGCCATGCACATGCATGGTTTTCTATTATTCATGTGATTTCTGTGCACAGAAAAAACCCTCCTCCCTTGAGCAATTTCCCTACATGCCTGGCAATGACTCATGGAGGGTTAATTATTGTTATAAAATGCTTCATACTCAGCAAATGTTATCTAATTTCCCTACATCTTGAGAGCATATTAAAATAAACTTATCCACTAATGTACTTTGAGTATTACAAAGACATCCAAATTGTTTCTGTTCTGTAATGTCAGTAATATTTATTTGGAAAAAATGCCCTCAATAGTATCTGGGCTTTGATAGTATAAAATTCATCATTGTACCTCTTATAATGGTTATCTACATATTTACTGAGTTCAAAATTACTTAAATTTGATAACATCTTCCTTGCTTGTAAGTGAATGGTAAAAATGAAGTGATTCTCCCTATTTGTCAATTTTTATCCTGCCCTTTCTGTTTGTTTCTGTAAGGATAGATTGTTCCCTGCAGGAAATTAAAAGAAAGTGCAGAAGTATAGTAAATTTAATAGCACACATCATACCCAGACACTTTCCAATGTCACTAATCCCTGGCTTGCTTTTTAAAGAAAACTACATGTAATGGATTAAATAGTGTCCTGTAAAAATTCATGTCCTTTGAAACAAAGAATGTGACCTGATATGGAAATAGGGTCTTTGCAGATAGAAGAAGTTAATTGAAGGTGAGTTCATACTGGTTGCAGGTGGGCCCTAATCCAATGACTAGTGCCTTTATAATAAGAATAAACAGATAATCAGAAGGGAGATGAACATGTGAGGAAGGAGGGAGAGACTGGAGTTTTCCAGATAACAGCCAAAGAATATCAAGGCTTGCTAACAGACTCCAGAGGCCAGGTGAGAGTCATGGAACATTTTTTCCCTCAGAGCCTTCACAGGAGCATGGACATGTTCATAAGTTTTTAAATGACATCTAGCCTTCTGATCTTGAGAGAATAGAGTCCTCTTCTTTTGTGCCACCAAGTTATAGTATTTTGCTAAGCAAGCCTAAGAACCTAAGACACTACAGTTCCCAGAATGCACACACCCAAGTAATTCAGCTGATATTTTCAGCTTCCTAATGCTATTGAGGTAAAAGTTTATGTTTGGAGAAGTAGTCATGTCTGGGTGGCATGGGGATCCTTGAGGAGGAGGTAACAGATGAGATTCCTTTAGGGTAGAAATAGTCTGGGTACTCCAATGGCACTTAAAAACCATCCCAACCTTGTGTTACTTTCAGAACTGTTATAAAGAAAGAAAGTAGCCTCATCCAGGACAGGTCCACCAAAAAAGTCCAGATCAGATCCATGAGAGAAGGAAGTTGTATTATACCTAAATGAAGCTTAGGCCTGGCATAAATGCTAATATTTTGGTAGCAATTTGTCAAAATTCTGATGTGTGTGTAGATGTCCTATTTAACATAATAAAGTCATTTTACATGGTGTGGAATATTAGAAGAAACTGATATACATACAGCTTCATTCTCCCTTTACTTAATCTAAAGACTGTGAGATAAATTCTTGTGATAAAGAAAATTATTATGTCAAAAAGAATGAAAGTGAACAAGTTCAATGGGAATCCAAGGGTTCAGGACCTAGGACCCAGAACACTTAACTGGATGTTAAATGGATCTGAAAGGCAGCTTTGAAAAAAGCTCACTGCCCCAGTCACAAATCCCATCCCTCATGCCCCAGGACATCCATTGCAGCTCCATGATTCCAGAAAGTACCTTCTATTTCAATTTGGACTGTGTCTTTGGTTGGCCAGAATCCTTAACACCATCTCTAGGAAGACAGAGAAACTCCCTCAAAATCTATCCTCCACTAAAATTGCAGAGGGAGAACTTGGTGCCCCTGACATCTTGGGTGCCTTGGACTGCAGACTCATTAGATTTTTCCCACATCCTCATCACTTTGTGGACTGTGAAGGTGCTTTGGATGTGGGTGAGGCTGCAGTTCTGTGCAGTCTAGGCCCACAGTGCTGATATGTAAGGGGAGGTTTATAGAGACTTTTTGTTGACTGTCTCTGGAGGCTTAAGACAGATGTCTTTCCCTGCCCTTAAGTTTTGCTGTTATGAACCCTGTGGAGTTTCATCTGGAGGGAAGGAGGTAAATATGCAAAGTGAGGGGAACTTCCCATTTAAATCCAGTGCTACCTTTGCCCAGTGGAGTCTCCCTCATGGCACATCTGTTGTCTTCAGTGCTGTCCCTTTCCATTAATCCTCACAGATGGGGTTTGCCACCATCTTTGTCCTCCTCATGGCTCTTATCCCAGGTCAGGGATGACCCAGAGCTTGGGGTCACAGAGGAGGGTGGTGAGTTTGGGGCCTCTGATCTCTGAGTCCTGGGTCTCCCACACAAGTGTCATCACTGAAGTGAAGCTGGTGCAGTCTGGGGCAGAGATGAAAAGGCCTGGGGAGCCTCTGAGGATCTCCTGTAAGGCCTCTGGAAAGAGCTTTAACTACTACTGCATCTACTGGGTGTGCTAAGAAACAGGGAAAGGCCTATAGTGGGAGGGAAGGATTTATCCTAGTGACTCAGATACATACTATGGTCATCCTTCCAAAGACAAGTTACCATCTCTACAGACAACTCTGCCAGCACAGCCTACCTGCAGTGGACCAGCCTGAAGGCCTCAGACACAGCTGTGTATTACTGTGCAAGAGACACAGTGAGAGAAACCACATCCTGGGAGCACCAAAAATCCTGAGCAAGCCCACAACTTCAGGGTACATTTTCAGAGACACCCTTCACCAGGGATCTCTTAAATACAACTACAAGAGGAATAATGGTCTGGCTGGGTCCTCAGGAATGAGAATGGGAAGAACAACATCTAAATGAGACCCAGCTTCATATGCTCACAAGATAAGGGACCAGTTCCTGGGGGACAGTGATCCTTCTTGTCTGGACTAGATTACTCTGCTCTATCCTCTGGCTCACATTGTGCCCTCCAGCAAGGTGGCTGCATAAAGCCTGTTATGTCCATAACATAAAAACAGTCTTATCTACACATATTTTATGTAAATTTTACTTAGTGGAAATTCCACACACTCTATCATCGACTTCCTTCTGTTCTTTCCTTCATTCTTTCCTTCCTTTCTCCATCTCTCCATTTCTCTCATTCAGAATTGTTTAATGTTTTAAGACATAACTATCCTCTCTTTTTCATTCTGATATTCAGTGTATATATGGTACATAATATCGATTACTCTAGGTTTAAATGTGTTGGTTATTTTTTACAAATAACTTTAAGCATGCTTTTCCTTTTTTCATATATATATGCAGACATCCATATTTAAATATCCATTTCTTTCTTCTCAACTTTTTTCTAGACATCATGTAATATCTCCTGTTAAAACTCTTCCTGAGAACTAACTAGATACCAACATGCTGTGCCTTCCTTGGGCCAAGTTAGAGGATGGGGTGGCTATGATTGCAATGGAAGAATATACACAGCTGAAAGCCCCAAGAACACACAGTTAATGGAAGGGTGCTTAAGTTATATCCAAATATCCTTATAAGAGACATTAAGATGTTTGTATAGTTTATAAAGTAATGGCTGTTTGCAGGTACCCTGTGTGAAGTATGGCTGGTGGAGTCTGGGGGTGAGGTGAGACAGCCTGAAGGGACTCTGCGCCTCTGCTATTCAGCATCTGGTTTCATCTTTGTTGACCATGACCTGCACTGGGTCCCCCATACCACAGGGGAAGGGCTGGAATATGTCTCATATATTAATGCTAATGGGGAGAGCACCAGCTATGCAGAATATGTGAATGGCCAATTCACCACCTCCAGGGAAAATGCCAAGAGACAGCTGTATCTGCAAATGAACAGTCTGAAATCTGAGAATATGGCTATTTAGTACCATGAAAAGTACACACTGAGGGGAAGGCAATGCTAACCCATAAATAAACTTCACCTGTGGGGTGGCTGGAACGCAACACTCAGGACCCATTGAGAATAAGGATCAGCTGCAGAAGCAGGTGCAGGGATGTGGTTAGGGGCAGTATTCTTTCAGGGTCTGTGGCTTCCTCTCCAGCTAACTGATTCCCTAGGAAGAATGTCTAACTTGATGTTCCACCTATCACTGACTTCATGAATTAGAAAATTTTTCAAATAAGAGGAAGTATAATCACATGCAAAATCAGCTTAAGCTCCCTTATGAATGCAAAAATGAATCTGCCAAAGATTCCCAGGTTCAGAATTCTAAGCAGCTCAAAGCAAATTGCTGAAACTTTCAAATTGGGAATGAAGAGAGAAAACCCAATAAGGTTCCCCACCAGGACACTCCTTTGAATTCACTTGAGAAGCAAGAGAGAAGCTATTCCATGTTCTCAATTTTAATGGGTTTCAAATTGCCTTCCTACTCACAAAAAGTGTGCATGACCTAAGCATATTGAGCAGATTCACAAAGACAGAGTGAAAAGAAAGGAAGTAGAGGGTGGTGAGCTGATGCTCTATCTGGGCAGAAATTATGATCAGGTGGAAGGGCTGGGCTGCAGGGGGCATTTGTACCACCAGGGGGTGCACAGGGCCAGCTTAGGAGCAAGACAGAGGGAGGCCTAGGTTTCTTCTTAGATTCTTGTATTTCCTATTTCAGTCCAGCAAGTATTCCTTCTGAACTCTGCTTTTGTTCTTCCTTAACAACCCCCAGATTTCTCTCATCTTATAATGGTTAATCTAGAATGGGGAATCAATTCAGTTTTTTGGTCTTCATATCTCACACTAATCTACTAGCAAGTAGATTAGGAAATAAGTAAACTTAATCCAAACTCTAGTGCTGTGCAATGGTACTTGTCTATCATAAATTAGGAAACCCTTCCTCTCCTCAGATTATTCAATATCTAATATTAATATGGTGGTGTCTTTTGTTTGTGTCTATTTGTCCTTCATGACATTGAAACAAAATTGTTGTTGGTAACTTTATCATTTAAAGTGTTTATTTTTTCAAGGATAATAAATATATTTTAATAATATTACATTTGACAAATATTTGTGCATGAATTTAAAATTGGCCTTCAACACTGAACTCCATTACAAATTGCTGATTAAACTGCCCTCACCAAGATGTGATCAAAGACTTAACATCAAAATTTTGCAAATCCAACTGACAGAGAAGGGTTATTTTACACTCTGTTGGGAAAAAATATAAAAATATTAAAATTTTCATTGTATACCTGTGCATTGGTTAGATTGAAAGGGTCAAATTAAACAAATACAAAGAGATTCCATATATATGAATATTATATCATGTATAGGTATAGTATGTCAGTTTTAAAAGTATAAAATTTTAATGCTTGACTTTTCATTTATGACCCAAATATGTTTCTCACACCACTAATCCCAAGGTGTGACTGGGCTCCTCAGGGTCATCCCAGGCCTCCTCCCCACCAGTGGGTTTGGCTGCATGAGAAGGAGGTGCACCTGACCCTGCTGAGCAAAGCAGACCAGGCCACAGGCTGCTGGCACTGGCTTCACAACTGGCATTAACTTCTTCCTCCAACTTTGATTCACAGAATTATTGTTATTCACTTGTAAACTCAGAATGAAGAGACAGGAAGAATACAGATTCCTGCACCCCATGTATCTGGTGAGTTGGGTGCCCAAGCACCTGGAGGGGAACAATTACTGTAAGATCAAATAATTTCTGGGGATGTGGGGAACTACCTTTGGGCCTTACAGATACCCTCAAGATGATTGTTGTTGTTGTTGTTGTTTAAATCAGAGGTGTAACAATATGGAGCTTTCAGTTGCACAGTGTGGAAAAAGAAAAACCTTTGGAATTGAAACCAACATCATTTTCAGCCATTTAGCTAGAGCTCTCTGATTAGGGACATTCTCTGTTTTTTTTTTTCAGTGGCCAGCCCTCCCCCAAGCAGTAGGAAAAGATCAATGCCCAGGACAGCTAGAACTCCAGAGCTCCTCCAGCTGTGCATTAAAGGGTCCTTGACCACCTTGTGTCCCTTTGGTAGCCACGGAGGTTATACTACAGGACTTGAAATTAGCAGTAAAATAAAAGTCAGCAGCTCCCAGGTCTAACCAGGCCATTCAACCCTCCTTTGTACACCTGACCCTACAAGGGACATTCTGAGAAGCCATCCTTGGGTGGGAAGAAGTGGGTGCTGCTTGGCTTGGAGGTAGAGACTGGGTCAAAATAGGCACAGAGTCAAAAGGCAGAGATTGAGTTGAGGTGGGATAGGCAGGGGCACAGATGTGTGTAGAAGCAGGAATGTTAGATGAAAGGCTGCCTGGGTCAGGGGGACAATGGCCTATTTACAAGAATGAATCTGTTAGCTTTCTTCATATTCTGGTCTCTGGCATTTAAAAGAAATGCTATTTTCAATATTTCTGAACTGCACATGTAATGTGTACCTTGTTATAACTGAATAATACCTTTAATTTTGGTGATTATTTGCTAGCACTGCAATACCACTACTACTTCATAAGCATGTCCCTTTTACAGTCATATTTGTAATGTCTATTGATGCTCTAAAACATCAATTTTATGTCAAAGTATTGCATTTAAGAAATGATCACTTTTCAAATTTGGTAATTATTTTTTTAAAGCTGGAGAGTTGGGTGTGGAGAGAAAAGATCACAATATGCAAAATATGAAACTCAATCAATATTAGGAAATGATCTATATTCTTCAATACCATGTCTTTAAGTATGTGGACACATTGTGTTTAAAAACTTTCAAAATAGATCTATTTTGTCTCCTGAATAGTACTTTTCAGCATGCAAACTATCTCCAGTTTAAGTGACTACTGATGGTTTTGTACTTCCAATATATTTCTGTTGTAAATCTAAGAAGCTATATATGGTTTCTGTGTTAAATACACATTTCTATGAAGAAATTTCAATTGATCTTTTCTGTATCTCATAGGAGTGTTTCATGCTTTATCTACTTTCAGAATAAAAAACAGAAGGATATAAAAGAAATATTTTAAGTTTGCATTTCCTAAGTTATTGATAGATATTCTCAAGTCATATCATTGTCAATGGAAATGACTCTAAAATATCAGTATGTTTCAGCTATATGCAAATTTTCTATAGATAGTCTTGCTTAATCTAGACATTCAGTTCTTAGTTTTCTCTTAATTCATCACCTATGACAGCTTTTTGATATAGCCATTTTCATTCCAATTAATCTCACAGTTACCTTTACCATGATTAATCAATCAGCTCCGAGTTCTCTCTCAATTATCTTTCAACCAAACCTGTCAGCTACATTCCCTAAAGTTACCCCACATTCAGCCACCTCAGCTTCTTAGTACCACCTCAGCTTTAAGTTACTGCTAAATACCTTTCTTCCACATTCTTTCTTCCCTTTTAACTGGATCCTTTCCTGAGATTATTATATCCTCACTCAGTCCTATTTTTTCTCTCCCTATGACTCCCCACCACATTCTCAAATCTGCCAATGCCTTTAATCCCCGATTAAATTTCTATCCTAATTCTGATATCTCTCAGTGTTCTCTATGCCTTGTTGAATACCTATCTGTTAGTTTAATTATGTTCATTTTGCTGAATTTCAGTACCATTGTCCCACTCCTTTAATAGTAATACAGTCATCATTCTATAGTCAATAAATTCTCACTCATCCTTCCTTCCTATACATTCCAAATTTCTCTCCTATCTCTGTCTTGTCTCCATTACATTTTGAACATTTCTCTATTATCCAATTTTTTCTTTCCCAATCTTAGTATCATTCATATCTCCTTATTGTCTCTCAATCATCTATCTGTATTTCCCTTTCCCATTTATCATCATCATATTTTTAAAACCTCTAAGTCATATCTTCATAGTAAAAATCCCCTTCACCACTCAATTAGCTACTTCTTTCCATTATACATATCAACTCTAATCTCTGTATGAATATCATTCTCTCTCAAATTTGTCATAGTAGCTCTTGATTCTGTGTCAAAACACAAAAATCCCCAACCATCCCCCCACTACTCAATTCTGTTTCAGCTCTTCCACCATCAATTAAATTGAATTTCTTCCAAGAGCTTTACCTTAAGCTGACTGTCTTTTGCATACCAGTCAAACATCCATGGATCTCATCAATATTGTCTTTCAAATATTTTTAAAAAAATAAATCTCAGCCATATCTTGGCATCCAATCTCCAGCATCTCTCAACCTTCTTTAAATCATCTTTAAATCATCTTTATCAAACATCTCTTGATTCTCCTTCTCATTCATTACTTCATAACTCCATGAATTCTCAATCACCACTTAATATCTCAGTAAAAGGTGGAAAATTAAGATAACCAATGTGCATAGTGTGAATAATAATTATAGGCTCTGAGGGTGGTATATAGAGATGCAGAGAGTTTTATATTTTCAAAGTGAAAAGGGATAATTTTATTTGGTGGGTAATGATTTTCACAATTGGAATTATTTTTAATCACAACAGATCTTTTAAGGACTAATTTTTTAAACATGAAAGTTGCTTTTGGGAACACCTTTTTAAACATTTAATTAAATGCCCATTTTATTAAATAATTTGTAGAGAAATAAGTTCTGTATTCTGTACAAATTAAAGAACCGATGAATCTACCCGACACCAATAGCTAAATTTTACAATGGGCTAGCAGAAAATAAAATTTTCACAATTTTAACACAATTTACAGCACTATAGTAGTTAACAGCAAAGATGTCAATATAAAAATTAAATTATCAGAATGTAAAAATGTGTGTGCAAAACTACTTTAATTGTTCTCACCAAAACCTGATCACATACACTGACAATAATGAAGAAAAGCTCCACTGAAATTACTCTATTTTAGATTTCAAATGACATAAATTATCTATTACAAAACATGAGAAGGAAACATGAGAAGGAAACATTGACATAAGCAGCAGGGTCAATGATGCCAGCTAATGAAAGCTGACAATGGAATATGCCAAAGTCTATTTCCAGAACAGCCATCCATCAAAAGGACTGGAAACCACTGGAGAGCTCAAAACTCACTTTAGTGTTTTATTCTTATAATAAATGAAATGTTAGAAAGTCTCTTTTCTCTCCACTCCAGGGCTGGTTTTGGTGTCACTGGAAATCCTTAAAAGAGTTGAATCATAGACTCTCTGGACTTATGTCTGCTGATCCACTTAACTGGTATTTGAAGTTCAACTTCAATAAGTCAAACATAATTTTGTGTATTAACAGGGAGTGCTTTAAATGTCCATGCATTATACAAATCTGTGTTCCATTCTGGGAGAGACTTTTATTGAACTTCAACTTTATTTAAGAATTCTTGGTTTACTGGGAAATAAGGTATGATTTCAACCTCCAATTTTAAGCAAATCCAACTTTTATTTCCATAAACATGTTCAAAATATCCAATTTGGTAAGTGGCAACACAGTACAGCCACAGATCATGTGAGCATATTTGAGCAAAACAAGGTCCAACCAGAAACATATTTTCCTTCCAGTAGTTGCACAAAACTCTCTACCCCTTGCTTGTAATAATTCTCCAATTTCATTGTCTTGTTCTGTAGGAAAGACACCAATACCAACTCTAGTTGTATATGCTTTCACAACTCCAAACACTTCTCACACATTCTAAGGGGGCATACGCAGACCAGTACAAGCACCTCCATCAGTAAAACCTGAAGAGGTTACAAAAAGATAAGTCCCAAAGGCAATATCTAGCAGTGCGGCATTTGCACCTTCCACCAAGATTTTCTTTGGTAGTCCATGTACGGCCTCATATAGGAAATAAACTCCATCTTTCACCATTGGTTTAATCCTTTCCATATAACACTTGAGCTTTTGTAATTCACCTTCAATGTCTATTTCCAACGTGAGATATATATATTTGTATTGGCTAGCCAGAACTTTAAACATCTCACAGAAGCCATCAAAGTCAGAAACAAGATCATACATCCTTAGTCCACTCTGAGCAGCTTTGGAAGAATAAACTGGGCCAATGCCCTTTTTTGTGGTACCGCAATTTTTTCCTGCTTGTTCTTGTATCTATTGCTCCTGGATACCACCAGCTGCTTGATGAAAATCAAATATGATGTGAGCTCTGTCCAATATGATAAGCCTTTTTTCCAGACCTCTAGACATTTTCCTATTTGAACATTTTTCTCTGCTCCCACAAACAATCCAGGAAGATGAATTACCACATCATTTCCAATGAATACAGTAATATTTGTGTTAATTATTGCAGTGGATAAAAGATGAAAGTCATGTTCCACAGAATCTACAACAATTGTAAGACTGGAATTATTTCCTCCTTGGCAGCGGCAATCAAATAGACGTCCTGTACCAGCCGGTCTACCACATTCCCTTTCCTTGGTCACCCCACTGCATGCTGAGGACCACCATCATGCAGTTCCCTGTGGGCCATGCCCTGGGGTGGCTACAGTTGCCATTGGGAAGGGAGCATTTCTCAGGGATTTTTTTGGCGATGACGTGGCTCTGGTATAATGCAGGGATCCCAAAGGAGGCACTGAGGAAGAAAGCACAGACAGAAAGGCTCTGCCACTACCAGCCAGGGAGGAAGAAAGAAGGAGCCAGGGGCTGGCCCCACCCACACCAGTCCATTACCATCCTGCCAGGTCCTGCCCTGGTTCATCAATTGGAATTTGATACTTCAGGTAAGCTGACAGAAATGAGGAAGCCAAGGGAGAATTTTCCTGACAGTAGGTGAACAGGTGTAAATCACATGATGACAGAGAGCCCTGGGGGCAGCAACCATACCCTGAGACTACAGTAGAGGTTGTATGGGAGGATTGTAGATACAAAATCTGAAAAATAACATAGGGTAAAAGACAAGATTCAGAGGATACAACATGACATGTCTTTCAGAAAGATTGAGAATGAAGAACAAAGTTCAATGCTTTAAGCAAATGTCTGAAAACAATGTGTACTATCATCAATGCTTAATGGCAAAGCCTCAGGATGTGTTTATCAATTGAAATGGACGTGCCATACTAATGAAAGATGTTTATGTGGAAGGGTGTGGGAAGTGAGGGGAGTGGGGCATATGGGAATCAGTATATTTTTTGTGTAACATTTATGTAATCTAAGTATCTTTTAAAAATAAAAAAATAAAAAATAAAAAAAGATCTAAAGGATGTGAATTGCTATGTTTCTTTTTCTGTTGAAACATCTGAATTGATGCAAGCAAAGAACACAAACTCTTTTTCTGCAACATCCATGACAGTGATACAAATAAAAAAGAGTGGTGTCCTCAAAGATTGAAAAAATAAGAGTGAAAATGATATGATGTCAATCTAGGGTTTATTTTGAAGGAAAATGTGACATGACAGGGAGTTTGATTTTGATTATGAACAACTTGGGCAAATTAAGTTATAATAATTGAAACAGGGAATTCTTAAGGGGACAAAACAGTTAATTAAGGAATATCATCAAAGAAAATTTAATGAAATTAAAATGTTATATATTAAATATAAACCATAATATAATTAAACCTAGAGATGGACAATTTTATATGTCAACTTTGCTAATTATGGTGCCCAGGATTTTTTTTTTTTTGCCAAAAAATGGCCAACATGCTGCTGTGAAACATTTCTGCAAAAATCAATACTATAAACAAACAATTGACTATAAGAAAAGTAGATTGTCCAAACCTGACATCAAGGACTTGAATGGGTGATTATTCTCATCAAATTTCCATTCATCTCACATATTTCGACTGTGCAGAAAACAGATTTCAGTTTTGGAATGGCAGTGGATGATTGCAAACTTATCCAGGTGATGATGCCAAATTCAGATGCTTTTCCGTATGTATTATCATTGCTTAAGCAAATGAAGTTATTCTTTGTTTCCAAGTATGTAGCTATTGCTTTCATTTATCTTCAATACACACTAGCAAAGACAACAAGAAAGAGTTTGCTTTCAGCTGGCAATTCCAGCAATACACCTACACCTTTCAACTCTGGGATATTGCAACTCACCATCTCTCTTAAATAATTTAGTTCATAGATGCATTGATCACCTTTCTCTTCCAGATGATAGCCCAGTGGTCCAATACATCTTTCACATTATGCTTATTGGACCTTGGGAACAAAAGATAGTAACTATTCTAGGCGAATTGGTGAGGCATTTCTGAAACAGATTGTGGGAAATTAATATGACAAAATTCAAGGGACTTTCACACATGTGAAATTTCTAGATATCCAGTGATATGAGCTTTGTAAAGAAATATGCTTTCTAAGGTGAAGGAGAAACAGATGCATTTGGCAGGTCTTACAACCAAAAGGGAGGCAGAAGGCAAAGTAGACCACTTTGGATTTGGGAGAGAACATATTCCTCATTTAACAGAGAAAGTTTATCAAAGCACAGTCAGCCATGAAAGGTGCTCTGTCACTTAGGCCATAGGTTCCAACAGATTAAAAGGGTATAGGTCCTCTGTTACAGATAGTGAAGCTGTTTGGAGACTGTTGCAGAGTTCTATAAATTAATTACAGCTCATTCCTTTAGGATTGTGGAGAAAATATTTGCCTTCCTTTTGAGATATAGATTTTCAAATGTTACTGTGTCTTAATAGAGAACAAATGCCTAGCCATGGGCAACCATGATACCATGCAAAATGAATTTCCCATCATGAACTAGATATTAATGTGGAAGAGAAGACTGAGCTTAGATTTCATATATTTCTGTATAAATGCAGGCACCACCTGAATGTAGAGAGATGCAGACCCATAGACCCAATCTGGCACATCTTAGAAGAGCAGTGTAAAATGGAAATTTCCTTTTGGATGGAATTTCAATTAGTTATTTTAGTTGTTCATATTCCTTGGAAGGAGTAATGACCAGATGTGAATTTTTATATGCATTCACGGGATGTGAGATGTGGGCAATGGTTTCGCAGGGTGGGTAGGTATTTGGAATGCACTCTGTTGGAATATTGGAAATGAGGTGTTCTATGAGAAAATAAAGATATTTTCTGAATGGGCAACATGTAGATATTAGTGTCCCAAATGAATGCTCACCTACAAGTGATCTCTTCAGAGGAGTAGTTTAAAACTCAAGTGGATAGGATGACCATTTTTTGGACAACATTCAGACTTTCCATCCAGCCACAACCTGCTTTTCTGTGGGGCAAATTGTACATAGGGTGATGCACCCAGTCATAAGACAGATGTTTAGAGTCCTGTCACAGATGTCCACAGCCTCAATCTCCTGCTTTTTGAAACCAGCAGATAGGAGAAGGAGAAAATGCCACCTGCCATCTATCCCATGTGGTTACACAGAGAGAAGTCTGGACAACATTTCATCTCCCATGGGCCCTGGACCTGGGATCCACTGAGAAGGCAAGGATATATTCTGGGATCCCAGGACAATGATTCATCAGGGGCTTCTCCCAGGTCCCTGGACTCAATAGAAAGCTAGTCAGTATGACCTTCCTTTAAAGGATACATCCACCATGTACACTGCTTTATGAGGAGGTTGGGGAGAAAGCACTGCATTGTTTCTACACCTGAAATGCTTTTCCAAGCACCCAATATCATATAAGTTTTCAATGACTATGTTCACAGACAGCTCTTAATGCAGAGACACCCAGACCAGGAGAGAGCTCATGAGAAGGGAGGGAGCTAATGTGCCCCATGGGGGATGGACATGCAAATGGAGCATCTCCTTCTGGTCCTGAAAACCAGCCCAGGCCCAGGCCCTGCAGCTCTGAGAGAGGAGCCCTCACCCTGGTTTTCTGAGCTCTTCCTTTCTGTTCACAGGACAGAGGAAGAAGAGGTACCATGAGGATTGTACTGAGTTGGGCATTTCTGTTGTCAATTTTCCATGGTAATATTATGGAGAAACTGGAGATGCTGCTGTGTGTGGGATTGAGTGAGTGTGTGTGTGTGTGTGGAGGGTGTGTTTTTCAGTGTCTCTCTGTGAATCAACTTTTACTTTCATTGATTACAGGTGCTCAGCATGAGGAGCAGCTGGTGGAGTCTGGGGGAGACTTGGCACAACCTGGAGGGTCTCTGAAATTCTCCTGTGCAGCCTCTGGATTCACCCTCAATAACTATGATATGAACTGTGTCCACAGGCCCCAGGAAAGGGGCTGGAGTTGGTCTCCTACATTAGCAGTGGTAGTATCATATACGATGCAGACTCTGTGAAGGGCAGATTCACCACCTCCAGGGACAACAACAAGAACCAGCTCTACCTGCAGATGTCAAACCTGAGACCTGAGGACACGGCCATGTATTACTGTGCCAGAGAAACAGTTAGGAAAAGTCAGTGTGAGCCCAAACACAAACCTCCCCATGCAGGGAGAGGGCTGGTCTGCTGGGGGAGCTCAGGGCCCACATGACACAAGGCTCACCTGAGGGACAGTTGCAGGGGGAGGTTTCAGCTGGTTTCCTGCCAGGGTCTGGGACTTCTTCTATTTCTTATAGTTTCCTGAGGGAAACTCTAGATTTAGTATTCTGTGCCTCTATTGAATTATCTGAATTTGAAAAGTTTCATTACAATAGGAGCAAACATTCCCACATGCACACTAAGCAAAATGTTCTTTATAGAGGCAGAAATAGCTCTGCCAGTGTTCAGCAGGATCTGATTTCCAAGGAGCCTCAGGGAATGTCATTGAATTTTTAAAAATCTAAGAAAGAAAGGAAACCTCTTTGGCTTTCCCTAATTCGGGCACCATTTGTGATTCCCGAAACTTCTGAAGTCACACAACCAACTACAGTGTGAGGTGCTTCAACATTAGTCCTATGTACTCCATGGAGTCATAAAAAGCTGATTGCCCCTTCCCCAGCCCATCTCTTGAACCTGATGACCTTTAACAGGAACCCCTGAGATCTTAGGCCTCAGCATGTGTAAGGGAGGGAGACACAGGCTCTGATGGAGGCAGTGTGAGAGCAGCCCCAGGTCTGCCCCTCAGGGAGCCCAGAAGGGGGCTGGGAAGAGTGGTCTGGCCTCAGGATCCCCAAGCACAGACCTTCCCAAGACAGGATAGGAGGAGACAGTGGAGGAGCTCCCTGTCATGAGCTGGGGCTTAATCTCTATGCTCACTGTCTCCCCATCTTCAAGGTCCTGGGTCCCTTCCTGACTCTAAAATTCACAAGCTGTGTTTTTAGAGAAAACCTCCATCAAATATGGGCAAAGCATGAGTGTCACTGAGTAAGAGGGAAGACAACAGGAATTTCCCTTAGCCACAGTTTTGTGTCCTGACCCCGAGTGCCTTTCCTCATCTTACTCAGAAGAGATGTATGGAAGATGACTTAGCACAGTGTTTAGTGGGATTCAGAATAGAATGAAGAGATTTAGAAAAGTTAAAGTAGTGAAGGGATGAAAATATTCTAATATTGACTCGGGTGATGGTGGCACATATCTGAGAATAAAATAAAACATATTGAATTATGTGATTTAAATGCATAAATTTATGGTATATGATTTATAAGTTAACAAACCTATGTAAAAAATCAAATGGTGCCTAAAGAGAAGGTAAGGGAGGAGAGGCAGGAATTAGAGGTATGACCAAATTTGGGGGAGTTCACTTTCTGGTTTGTAGTGATAGTAACATATATGTAAATATATGCAAATATTTATTGAATTGTACACTTTAATATATGAAAATATTGTATGTTAATTACAATTTAATAAGAACTAACCATGTATCTCGTTCTAGTTCATTAACATGTTCAATTAGTAAAGGCATACACCTTTTATAAATTTTACACTCTAGTTTTGTACTGACAATGGGAGGAGTTGTTCACTAAGGTGAAAGTTCTTTTCACATCTGTTGTACTCTTGATTAATTCCAGTAGCTTGGTTCTGTCTTGAGCCATTTTAGTGAAATTTCTGTGCAAGAATGACTCCTAGCCAAGGCATAGGAATTTTCCCAAGATGTATGCAGTTTCTGAATACCAGGTTTATTCATTCACCATGTACTATTACCTGGATATGTTTTTCCTCAGGCTTCTCTTCATTCCAGATATATTCACATGATTTATTACCTCTTAGGTTATATTGTCCTCCTCTGTCATCAAAAAAATTTGTTTTGGGGCTCCCTTGAAATTTGCACAGTCCCTCTCCTATGGTTTATGGCATTCCATTTTCATCACCCAAATTTGATGCTGAGCTCCTGGGAAGGACAGTGTTTTATCCACCATGTCATTACCATAACCAAGGAGGTTGCCATGTATTGTCACACAAAACAAAGTTATTTTGTAAATATTGATTCAGGGAATACAGACATACTCAGGTTACTTTTGACTGTAAAAAATATATTTTGAAAAATCTGGAAGAAGGTAAAGATTCAAAATTGTAGTGTCATAATGCTAAGTAGACTAAATATTAGCTACAAAAGCCCAGCATACAAATTAGATGGCACAATATTATACAGAATAAACTTTATTCTGTGGACAATTTCTTCTAGGTAAAACACTTATTCCTTCACAGACCTACAGGCCATATATTGTACAATGAATTGATTTTTGTTTGTTTCCCAAATGATTGCCTCAAAACATCATCATTCTTTCCCATACCCTCTCTTATGGTGTATAGTGAGCTGAATCTTTAAATTCTAAAATTTTAGGAGATATTTTGGATTTGAATATACTCATAATATTCCAAAGAAGAACACAAGGTAATATAAAGAAAAAGGCCCCTGTCTGGCCAATATTTCAGGGAATGGTTAAGTGACAGTAGGAATGGGGGGAAGGCTAATGGAGTGCATATTGGGTTTCTTGACTTCTTATACACATTTGTATTGTCATAACTTCTGGTAGTATTAGTAGGTCAAACCTCTAAAAATATATGGATTTTTTTGATAACTCTTCACACATTTTTTCAGAAAGGTAGTTTGAATTCACTCAGTCACTTTACTATTTGCTCTTGTGATTTATAAGTCAAAAATCCTATTTAAAATCTTCCTAATGCTACAACATGATCAACAGTGAAAGCACTCATTCATAGAAAGGTATCTTTCTAATCACTTTTCAGATATTATGCAACCTAATCATGACCAGGACTTAGCAGAGGGCAGCAGAGTGAGTCAGGTTGGGAAAGGAGGAACTATAGCCTGAAACTTAACTCAGAGAATTCTTTCTTCCAGGTGGCTTCTGGGAAATCTCTGATTTGTGACCTAAAATCCACTTTGGACAATGAAACAAGTCCACTTACACACACCCTGGTGTGCTGAAGCAAGTGGCACTCGGTGCAGAGTGATGGGGCTGGCTCAGGGATATCAAGACTAGGCTTGTCCCATCACATCTTATTTCTCAGTCTGTAAAATGGGAAAGGAAAAGTGAGGTATGCATTATATACTGAAAGCTCAGCACCACTCAGGTTCCATTGAAGGTCCTCTCTCCCTGGATCTTACATTGCTGGGGCATCTTGGTTGAAAATCTGATTCCTGTTTCCAGGAACAGACCCATGTTTCTTGATTTCTGGGTGATATCCCTGCTTCTCCATCATTCACCAGGGATCTTGGGACCTACAATTGTCACTGACTTCCCAGTAGAAGTAAGTTTTAAAACAATGGTGAAGAAAAGAACAATAAAAAGAAACAAATAAATTTTAAAAAATGAAGGATAAAACAATGGTGAAGCCACATACTCAGCTAGTTAAGTCTCCATAACAGGACTTAACTCTATGGGTAGAATTGATTATAAAACACTCTACAGTCAATGAAATATTCTCATGCCCAATTCCTGAACAGCAGATCCTCCAGGGTTCATCTTTCCAGAACTTTTTGCTTCCTCCTCCCCATACTCTTCTCTCATCATCATTATTTGTTGTTCTGGAAACACCTAGGATTAAAAATCTCCTTATATCTTTCAAGACTCTACTCAGATTCTAGTCCAATTCCTCCATGAAAATTATGCTTTCCTGTTCCAAGCCTCAAAGGAATTGGTATAGTTCATGACCTCATGGCCCTCAAGGCAGCAACAAAATATCTATCCTAATGCCTCATCTAGTCTAGTATGAATTTGTAGTTTGCCCCATGAAGCTAATCTCCTCTGTCACTCTCCTATCTCACCACCTGCTTTCCCAAATTTCCATGAGTGTGGGATGCCTTGGCACATTGCTCCAAATATTGTCCATAATTCTAATATCTTTCCATCAAAATTGGAGTCTTCAGTATTCATATCTAGTACCTTTTACCTCTCAAAACTGCCCATACATTCCCTTGCAGTGCTAGTGATAGCTATCCTGTTTCTTCCTTATTTTTAACTCAATTCACTAATATTGAATGAATAGCCAATGGCCACAGGCTGTATTCAAGGTCAGTTCATAAGGTGAGAAGCTCTGTGGTATTTTTAGAAGCAACTGGATCTAAATTGATCAATGTGCAAAATGAAGACACTGAGACAGGGTGGTTGAACTGTCAAATTTTCATAAGTGCAATATATCAGGAGCAGGAACATTTCAGGTATCCCTTATGCAATCATGGTTGTTGGAAATAAGAGTTCACACAGAAAATAACTGCAATAGTAATATCTAACAGCTCTGCCATACAGCTATGAATTCACACTTAATGTGACTACTGTGTAAGGGCATCAATAAAAATGGTGAGATTCCAGATCCAAATGTCCATCCTTCCACAAACATTGAAAAATGAGCAGAAACTGCCAGAAACAACTTTGTTAGGAAATTTACATTATAAACATATATATTATATATATATATATTTGTATATAATATATATTTTTTACATTATATACATATTATATATATATATATATGTTTAGTGACACAGTGAACATATTTCTAATGTCATCCTTGAACTTGGCTATATCTGGCTCCCTGATATTATTATATATATATATATTTTACATTATATACATATATATAATATTATAATATATATATCTTTGTATATATATAATATACATATATATTTTTACATTATATACATATATATAATATACATATATATTTTTACTTTATATATGCATATATATCTTTGATTAGTGACACAGTCAACATATTTCTAATGTCGTCCATGACCTTGGCAATATCTGGTTCCCTGAACATCTCGTTCATCATATTTCTTGCTTGGAAGTAGAGGAACTCAGGGTTGTTGATGGGGCACCCCAGGGATAGGACTGTGTTCTCTGAAGGCTCAGCCAATATCCTCCTCCCAGGGGTGCCCCTAAAACAGTGACCATGACTTGTACCCTTTTATTATAAATACACTTACCTCCCAAATGAAAATTGTACACATGAAGAAAGATGAAACCACAGCACACATTTACTTAAATTCAGGTCCCTCTTCAGTCTGGAAACTATTTCCTGGGCATCATGGACTTCATCCACAAGAAGATGAAAGCCCTGTGGTTCTTCCTATTTCCGGTGGCATCTCCCAGATGTGAGTGTCTCAGGGTTTGAGATAAGAAGGTAATTGGTATGATGCACCTGAGCACAGGACTCATTGTGGTTCTCCTTGTCCTTAGGTGTCCTGTCTCAATCTGCCTCCATCAAACCCATCATTTCTGACTGTGAAGTAGCTTTCTCATTAGTGTATCTTGTGTTTACATAACGTGAGTTCCTGTTTCTGTTTTAAGGGCCCAGGTGCACTCCCTGGCTCCAGCCCAGGGGTGACGATATGCTTCTAGAAAACTAGCATCACTGATGAGATAAATGACTCCTTGTCCATTAAACTTTCTATTCCAGCTTCCTGGGGTGAGTCTGGGTATATGGCCAGGATCAACAGTGGTGGGAACATCATCCACAGAACATCCACTTGGTCTCATAACAGCCTCACCAGGGACCCTACAGAGCCAGGTGTATTTACAGGTGAACCTCTGAGATTGGAGGAAACAGGTGTGCATAGTGCTGTGCTAGGAAACACAAGGGGCTGCAGGGTAGGGTAGGAAACTCAAATTTATCTCTGTTGGGGAGCATATGACAGGCAGGCCAAGTGGATACACCTGCCCACAGAGTTCAGGGGACAGACCTTGCAGAGGGAAGGTGAGGAGGTGACTATTTGAACATCTAAGTTTCCCCCTTCCAAGCAGAGATATTTCCTCAGAATCTTGTACTTTTTTAAATTATTTTCCTCATTTCCTTATATCCATAGAAAAACAGTATATGATTTTCCCCATAGACCTGTAAGTTTCAAAGGAAACTGAAACAGAGGCAGCACTGAACTGGAACTGTGCAGAGTGACATGAGCAGCCAGCTACAGGCTCCTCACACTGGATAATTTCAGTGCCTCCTGCTGGTCCACCACATTCCTTGGTTCAGAGTGGCTGAGGTGGGTCTATGAGAGATGGCCACTAAAAGGTCATGTAGAAATCATACTTTACTTGTGCCTATCTCCTCTCAGTTTCTGGGTATTTGATCCATTTCTCTCCATTGTATTCAGTGATATATTAACTTATTTAATATGTATTATCTCCTGCCTTCTTTAAAAAATGAACATTTCTTCATGGTTAGAAAAAAAATCCTCTTCACAGGAATGTACTCCCTGTGGACATGGGGAAGACACGATACAAAGTCATACATTTTATGCTTATTTCCACCAAACATTGCTCTCTGACCTGTGCTCAGTAAACACAGAAGTTCCCTGGAAAGTCACTAGAGTGCCCAGAGAGAGAGAGAATAACCATACTCTCTTCCACCTTTATACAAAAATGTGCATCCCACGTGAAAACAACACCTTTGGTTTCTGGGAGACAACTCGGCCCCTCTGCTACTCAGAGTCATGTTTATAATCCTTCTGGACAGAATACTTTGGAATTCATGGGATTTATCCAATAGAACATAGAATTCTTTTGTTCCTTCTCCCTCTTTGTGGCAAAAATTAAACAAAGCTTGTGTGTGTGCTCATGTTGGTGCACATGTGTGTATGTGCAAGGGTGTGTACAGTTATGTGTATGCACCTGATTTTATGTTTGTTAGTGTACATTGTTTTATTACTGGAATTGTAGGTGTGTGTGTAATGTGTTCATGTGTGTCTGTGCATGTATGGAATGCATATATGTATGTTTATGCCTGTGTTTGTGGATAAGTATGTGTATTATGGGTATAGTAGATGTGTGAGCATTTGTTGGTAATGTGTGCATGTGTGTCCATGTATGTGCATGCATGTGTGTATGTGCATGTGTTACTGGCATACTACATGTGTGAATTGGCTTTCAACACCATGATTCTGTATGTGCAGGTGTTCTCTGATGTGACCTTCAAATAGAGGAGCACAAAGGAGGTAAGAGCCCCCCTGAAAGTCCCTGAAAAACCTCTGGATTCACTGTGCCTGGGTTTGTGTCAATGCATCTTGTAGGCTCCAGGAAAGGGATCTTGGTGATTTCATGAAATACTGTGTTTGGCCCCCTGCAGAATAGGCTGAGTTTCTAGAGACAATTCACATGTCAAGAGATGGTATCAAGGAAAGAGCAGCCTGAAGCCAAGTGCCCAGCCAGGTAACACAGGGCAATTTCCTTGTGGAAATGCTGCAAGGGAAATGCCCTGTGAGCCCAACTGGAACCTCCCTGAAGGGTGAGTTTTGAACTCTGGGGGCTCTCAGGACAACAGAGAACAGGCCCAAGCTCTGTATAGGTGCAGGCTTGCCTGGGAGGGGCTTTCTCTCAGGCACTGGGTTTACTTTTTTCACATGAGTCTAAAATAAGAATTTATCTAGGACTGTTGATGTGTCTAATAATATTCTACTCCTACTTGGGAGCTCAAAAAGGCAATGAGAGGCACACTACAAAGGGGGGCCTCTATATCATATAGCTGTCTTATAAGTGAGGGACAGGGACAAAATGATAAATTTTGGGAGACATGCTGATCATCTGAGAATTGCTACAATCCTCTTTACAGCTCATGCTTCATTTTTCACAACTTATTTAAGACCATCCATTATCATCAAACATATAGACTCAACTTTCTCTAAGTTCACATTCCAGTCTTAGATTTTACAGAGCAGATAAAAAGCAGCCATGAGATGGCCTTTCCCCATCTTCTCAATATGAACCTCTCCAACATCTTGTCTTTCTCACCCTGATCATGGTGCTGACTTCCCCCAGTGTTATCATGTCTGGTAACCCTCAAATATCTCACTTAAATATTTACCTCCTTTCTCTATTACAAATTAATCACTCCCCTTGGTTCTTCACACTAGCATTGAAAAAAATATAATATTGATGATGAGCCATACTTTGTTTAATAATGTACACAAGAGCTAAAAGATAATTTTTCTTTCCTTATGTTAAGCACACCCTAGCAAATTCTTCCTCACCCACAGAAACATATGCATACCCACTGGATTTTGCTCTGTGTGAGCAAGAATTTATACCTTTATCTCTCCATTTCATTGGTGCCCAAAAGCCAGGACACTCAATTCAGCATCTGTGTAACCCTATATGACCACACAGTGAGTAGTTGGCACACCTGGTTCTGGATGTTGCACTTCCCCTCCCCTTTCTCACAGCAGGTCACCCCACATCTCCTGCTCTTAAAGTAAAGGTTCTGATTCAGCCTGTTAATCTTTCTAATCCTACTTCTCATAACTTTCTGATTAACTACTTTCCGGAATGTAGGTTATTTGCTATGTAGTTCACTTGACTACTATTGATTAGCCAGTTGTAGTATGGTGCATTCAGTGTTGTGTTCCTGAAATGAGGTAAAAGGGATTTTCAGAAACAACAGGATCTAAATTGATCAATTTAAGGGTGGGGACATTGAGGCTGTGGGGGCTTATCTGTCTCATTCACACAGGTGTGACATGTCAAGGCCAGGACAAAAGCAGGAGTCTGTTGTGCATTTGTGGTTGTCTTAGGTTCCTACATTCTGTCTCCTAAGGCAATGATAAAATAACAGTGATATCAGCAAATAGCTCCTAGTCCCAACCATAAAATTCACATACAAAGTTTCTGCTGTGATGTCTAGGTTGTTTCTTGTCAGACAGAATCTCATAGTTTTAAGATCACGTCCTCTGGGTCACAGGGCAGGAGGGGATGAAGCTGTGCTGGACATTCTGTTACACCTGACTTCTAGGATCTCAGTCAGGATCCCAATTCAGTGACACAGGCTTCAGGAGGGCAGCTCCCAGGTCATTTTTCAAGAGGCCTGACTCCTGGGCAAGTAGTTTCTCTCTAGCCTTTATGAGCTCTTCCTTTCTGCAAACCATTCACTGTGTGGCTATATTGAACAGGACCTTCATGTTATTTCCCCAGATAGTAGGAACCATTTTCAATGAAATAAAGATTCATTGAAATAGACAAAGACACAAGGAATTGGACTTCTCAGGGAATAATGCTTGAATGGATTCCTAGGTCTTCTGTAATGGAGCATCACATGTTAGATGACTTAATACAATTCAAATACATTGCCTTAATTCAAATATATAGTTCAGGAGGCTATAAATCTGAAGTCTGTAGGGAAGAATCCTTCCTGTCTTCCTCCTAACCACTGGTGTTTTGCTCAAAATACTTGGGCTTTAATTCCTAAGTCAGTCATCACGGGTATCCTCCTTGAGTCTGTCTTTCTGTGTCCACTTCCTCCCTTCTATAAGTACACCAGTCATGATGGGATAGGGCTCCACCAATCCTCTTTGGCCTTATCTTAATTAACAACATCTTCAAAGAACTCTAAATAAGGTCACATTCATAGGACCAAGGTTAGGACTTGAACATGTGTTTTGGGAGATAGAATACAGCCAATAACACAATCCAACATATGGGTGAGCTTAGGACATTCCACTGGCTGTCTTTGTCATTCACACTAGGGTTTATGTTCCCTAAAGTTCTTCCAAAAAAAGAAAGTCCTAAGGCTAGTTTTAGAAGGCTGCTAAATGTGATTATCAACTAAGAAGAAATGCCTACTTTCTGCTGAAAATAAACTTCAAGAGAAGTTGACTTGAACAATTTCAACTCTACATAATTTTTGAATATACATTGCATAAAAGCCCATTCAGAAGAAGAAATGCTCACAAATTTAATTAAGTAAAAAATGTCATTGATAATTATGGTGCATATTGGGTTGGTTACAGTTTGTCTGAATTTAATGTATTTGAACATTTAGCTACTGCCTCAACACTTTATTATATAAAACAGAATTCAGCTAACAGGAAATAAGTGGATAAGGACATTTATTGGGGATATTAGAGGTCCCTGTATTTGTGTTGAATATTTCATAAATAAGTATATCCACGAGAGTAGAGGCACATTGACTATATTCCCATAGGATTCTTTGTTCCTTGGCTGCATATGGCTCCTTTATCAGCTCCTTCAGCAAGTTCCATGACCTGAATAAAGAAAACCCTGAGCTTAGAGAAGCGAGGCCCCAGGAATGGGGCTGTGTTATACTACGGCTCAGACAGCATCCTCCTCTGAGAGGAGCCCTAGAGAAAGGGGAATCTCAGAAACCTTTTGACCTTTACTTCTAAAAGTATCTCTTCATATAAATTGCCATTTAGGCCAACTGTTAGAAGCAAAGCATACATGGACTTAAGTTTAGGATCCTCCTCAACCAGAAAAATACTGTCTGTAAGTCATGAGCTTCACCAACAGGTATGTGAACCACTTTGTGTTATTTCTCTTTCTGGTGGCAGCTCCCAGAGGTGAGTGTCTCAGGATTCAGACATGAAGGCACTGGGGATGCTGTCTCTGAGCAAAGGACTCACTGTGGTTCTCCTTTTTCCCAGGTGTCCTGTCCCATGTGTAGCTGTGGGAGTTTGCCCCAAGACTGGTGAAGCCCTTCCATATCTTTTCTCTCATGTGCTATGTCTCTGGATTCTCTATAACAACCAATGGTTACTTTTAGCATTTCCCCTCCCAGGAAAGGGGCTACAGCCATTGTCAGCAATATGCTACAATGGTAACACACTACAATCCTTCAAGAGCTAATTCTCTATCTTGAAAGACATGTCCAAAGACCTGTTCTCTTTGCAACTGAGCTCTGAGTCTGCTGAATATATGGCCATATATTACTGTGCAAGAGACACAGTGAGGGGAAATTAGTGTGAGCCCAGAGACAAACAGCCTCATGCAGGAGGGGACTGAGCTGCAAGAGGTTCTCAGGACCACCTAGAGCAAGGAACAACCCGAGGCTCAGGTTCAAGGGAGATTTGGGGAAGGCGGTGAGTTTGCTAATGAAACAGGGCTTCTTCTTATTGCTTACAAGCATTTAATCTCTAAGGATTCTTCATAACATCTATCCTAAGTAATGCCATGATTTTTCCATGTTTCAAACACAGAAAATATATTTCTATTGCTATTATATTTATATTATATTATATTATATTATATTATATTATATTATATTATATCATATCATATATCATATTACATACACACACATTCACATGCCTGTATAAATTAGGTTTCTTCCTATTGTTCTTCTGGATTCGACCAAAAGTATCAACACACGTTCATTCAACTGACACTTTGACACTGTGCAATTAACTCCCTGTGCCAACTGTGTTCTGGCAAAGTATAATAAAAATAATAATAATAATGTGGAATTTGCATGATTGTTTAGTCATTATAAGATAATTCTATAGCAGGATAATTTTATAAGAATTGAAAATTAAAGACCCCACTTTCCTTTCCCACAACGTGGACATATATATCCATCCTCTCCCAGGCCATTCAGAATTATTGGTCACCAAACTTAACTTCCCATCACTGTGTAGAGCCCCCTGACCTCAGGGGACAGGAGCAGAAAGGGGAGACAAACTGGCATGACTTAGGTACATCATCCGGGTGCCTCACCTTGTTCTCTCAATCATGCATGAGGCTGTTGCATTTATTTAGGTTGTAGATGTTCCAAACACATATCAGGCTGATCTTAATAGTGACAGGTAGCCCGATGGAATGAGAAAAATCACCTAATTCTCAATGGGAGCAGATGTCTCATAAGGTGATCAGAGCCACAGCTGTAGTCAGGAACTCAGATACTCCCTGAACTATGAGCTCTGGGGAAAATGCTGAATTGTCCAAAGAGAAATGAGAAAGAATGTGGGATATGGCATGGTTAAACTTTGTTTCTTCACTACCAAGCTTGCCTTTATCCCAGGAGGGGCTCAGGTTCACCTGGCTCACTTGTTAGCTGGAGCTGGACATTGACTGAAAGCTGTACCTATGCACTGGGGATGTGGGGACAAATAGCTCTGAGTTGCAGGATGTCACTGGGGCAGGAGTTGGGTGGTAAAAAAGAAACAGGAGGGGAGGGGGCTGTTTGTCAAGGTCCAATCTCCTCCATTCCTGGACTAAAGAGATCTGGTGTCCTTTCAGTATATTGAGCTCTGGGAGTCACAGGATGTCCATCAGGTGGACAGTCCCCAAAGAAGTATTGCCTGTCCTTTTGGATTGTATTAGTGTAATTAGAGACATGATTATCAAAATGGTATAGTGTGGCGGCCATCAATGGAGGTGCTTAGCTCTCGGAGGAGGACTGGGCACTTCAGAACTTGGAGCCTCTTTCACCCTGGTTATAATCTTAATCATAATAGCGATATCTTTCCTTTTTAAATTGTTTACCTGCAAAAACATGCTCCTGGCTTATGCTGTGATTGGTACCGCTGGGTGCAAGGCAAGGCACTGCAAAG
>JAQZBX010021191.1:0-32467 GCA_029593785.1 Cabassous unicinctus
TAAAATTCTTACAAAGATCTAAAGAAATTCATTTTCTATATAGGCTTAAATTAACCAGGGTTATTTGTAAGATATGGCATCACACCGAAATCATATGTACAGTTAAATTTGCAAGACTATTGTTTTTCTTAACTGTGTAGCAATAATCCTAAACTAGTTAGGTTAGTAGTTAAATTATAATTTACAATAAACAGGCCATAGTTTTTATATGCAGGTAGACAATTAAAAAGGAAAAGCATCATTGTAAAACATTATAATTAAGCTGTTGGGAGAAATAGAGGCCTTGATGATATTTGGGGGAGCTGTGCCTGTCTTAGGTTAGGACCGTGCTAAATGGCTGCTGGATCTTACCCGTCATTGGTAACCATGGCAGCAATTGGCCAGGCCCCTGTCTTAGGTTGACCCAGCAGCTTTGCCGCAGAGAGGGGGGGTCCAGTTGCCCGTTATTAACTAACCAGTCCAGCGCCCGATGAGGCATATTTCTCAAGGAGCTTAAAAATGTCCTTTGTAAAAGTATAAACAGGGTAAAATTAGCCTCCAAGTCTTAAAGTGTTTAACTCTCCTCTGCAAGTTGGGTGTCCTTGATCCCTCCTTGACCAGCCACGGACCTTGTCACGATTTTGGTCTTAACAAGAGCTAAGCACCTCCGTTGGTGGCCGCCACAATATTTAATTATTTTAAGGTAGTAGCAACAATGGCCACAAGGAACTATGATTTAAGAACAATGTACCAGGTGAGGTTGGGGAATGCTGAGGGTGGAAGAGGTGCTGGAGGAGTTGAAGGCCCTGATGACCTCGTTCAAATGCCAGAGGCCAGAGAAGAAATGGATAAGTGATGGGCATTTGCATGATCATTACAGGAGAGGAATGACTGGAGAAGTGTCTAGTGAACCATCCAAGCACATCCAAGCTCCCAAGGTCTGAGCTTGGATGTGAATCCAAATGACAAGTCTATTGGAACTAAAACTCTATGTACTGCCCCAACATGCTCTCAACTTGTTCAGAGACTGATGATAGGAAGAAGATTGTAAGGGCTTCAATTGTTGTGTTCTTGATAGAGGAGAGAGAAGGAAAAGAGGAATGTTTGCCTTTAAAGATGGGCTTCCAAAGACTTCAGAAATTAATTTTGTAACATCACCACTCTCTCTGGACTGGAAATTTCTCTGGGAAGTGGGCCCTGGGCCATGATTGTATTTTGCAAGGAGATACTTGATTTCCAGTTTCTCAGCTCTACATATACAAGGATATTTCATTGCAAGGTAGATCAATTCCAGAATGTTACCCATAAATGTTTAAGATGATTTGGATAGTGATATTGCGAACTTTCATGTAGATGACTTTTAGATGGGACTTTGGACTTGATGCAAAAAGAAGTTGAGAATTTTGAGGATGTTGAGATGAGATGAATTAAGATTGCATGTGGTATGTACATGAATATTTTGGAGCCAGAAATTAGGTTGGTAGGTGAATAATGTCCCCTCTAGAGATATCCAGGTCCCAACACCTGGAACCTCTGAGCTGTGAGTGGTCCCCTTAGCCCTGGCTGTGCATTCTTCTTCTGTAACCTATTGAGATACAACCTTTGATTCATTGAAACTGACAAATTGACCAGCCATTTTTTTCAGTTTGTTCACCAGTGAGTATTTGGCATGCAATCTTCAACCACTTTTGCTTGCAATGCTGAGACTACAGCATGAGCCCTACATGCCAGTAAAAATCATGAGACTCTCTACCCAAAGTTATGTCTGGTAATTGCATTGATTTAAAATTCTTCCACACCCAACAAGGAGGCAGATGTGCTACTGTTAGCACCTCTTGCCATTATTGGGTTAATACCTCAGGGGAAATGGAACAGGAAGTGATTAAAATTCAAAGCAAGCCCACCTGAAGTAAAGTGTAAGTCAACTTCTATGTGGGGCTTCTCTAGGTGTCCCACAGGGGTATGGAAGTCTGGATGCAACCATTACTTAATACAAGTCTGATCACCCTACTTGGAGCAGTGTATGCATAAGTGAAGGCCTTCTTATGTGCAGCAGTTGCTGGTGTCCCCAAATCTTTGCTGACAACATTGTTGAAAGCCACAGTCTAACAGGCCTGAACTGTACCCACCTTCTTGTCTGAGGTGGTAGGAGGGCTTACATTGTAGAATATAATTCATTAGAGTCGGCTGGACCTGGTAGAGTGACCAAGAAGTAGAACATGCATATGCTGAATAGGTGTTGCTTGTGTCTTAATGTCTGAGGGAGGCTTGTGTTTGTAAGTCTTAGGAATCTCCCTTCCCTTAGATATCAGGTGGTGTCCATGTACTTGACAGAATTTTATGATTCTTGTATTTTATGGGGATTGTTATTGCCCATTCTCCCTGTAAGTGATGTGTGAGTGTGGCTAGGTCTTTCAATGAACTTCTTCAGAGTCACCTGGTAGTTGACAGTTATAAAGTGTCAGAATCAAGTATCATCAATTGTTTTTTAGTTTTTTAAAGATCATTTGTTAAGGTCTTAGCAGTAGGAGATAGAACTTTTAAATTTATTTTATTACCCATGCTCTTGTGTGTGTGTGTGTATGTGTGTGTGTGTGTATACATACATACATACATACACATATATATAATATATAATTAGATAGTGGTAGGAATAAGAACTTAGATGACCATGATTTGTGCATTAATTTTGGTGTAATTAATGGTTAATTGTGAAGCTTTAAGAATGGGATGAATGGGTTATTTTCTGGGGAGATGGTAAATATAATGATTCCTTCATTGAGTAGATGATCTTGGATTACAGGCCAGAGCCCCACAGGACCTTGTTTCATGCAATACTTCAGGTTTATTGCCTTGATTGGCAGGAGCAGTTCCATTTGACATGGAGGCAAGAATTTGTTCTTACTGCAGGTGATGAGTTTAAAGCACCACTAGGGGTAGGCGTTCAATAAGATTTGTTCCAATTGTCACAATTCCTAAGTGGCTAAGGACTGGGTATTTGATAAGCAGAAGTAGGCCAGGCTCTCCAGTGCAGGGGCCAAGTGCCCCACAGTATGGTGGCACCGTGGGTCTCATAAGCAAGAATATGTGACTCTGATGTGAGTCCCACTGATATCCTGCCAATGGTTCCACCTCATGCATATTTTGAGCCTTGCCAAATTTTGACCATTTCTCCCCATTAAAATTGACTGGTTGGGACTCCCTGTTAAAATATTTTCTGTTGTTTAATCTCAAAGTAAGGCCTCCCCAGGTTGAAAGATAAACTCTGGGTCTCTTTTGACTGACTGATCAAAGAAATGATTTATCCATTGCCTCATCTCAATCTAAGTAACAATTGGGACTCATTAATTGTCTGCAAGTGCACATCTGCTTTGGCAGTTATATCCACTATGGGCAGTGTCTTTACTTTCTTCTTTATATTATAAATATTTAAATCAATAGAGGAAAGCCTTCTATTATTTAATGATACTAGTCAATTATTTCATTGTTTAAAGTGAAAGCACCAACTCCAATACAAACTTAAAGTCTCACATCAATCTACCCCTTCCTTCATGTCCCCTTCAGCAAAAAAACATTAAAATTGTTTTAAATATCTAATCAAATATAAATTTCTGCCTTTCCAAATTGTTCTTGCATATTGGGGCCCTGCTTGCTGTTACTTGTGGTAATGGGAAACATTTGTGCTTCCTGTAGACTGGACTCATAGGCAACTGTGTCTCTAGGTAGTCCCAATTGTCCTCATGGGGCTCTGGGTTTGTTTTTTCTGGCATGATTCTAGTGAAATCATTTGTCACTGTTCCAGATGTCAAGAGTCCAAAATCAGGTCTTTATCATTCTGATATTCAGTAGCCCTGAGTAGAGCCCATGAACATTTCATTTGAGTCTTACATTTCTCAAGCATCTTAGGGACATAATCTGGCATCTTAGGGGCTGCTAGTACAATATGCTAAGCTACACTTTTTGGTGAAAAATTGTTTCTTAGCTACATCTCAACAGACATTTAGAGCCTCTCTAACCCATAAAGCCAGGGAAGAAAGAGCAACAACATGGAGACAGTAGCAAAATAATCATTGTAGACACTTGCAGCACCATTGCTTGTGGGGTGCTATTATGCTTCCAGTGGAGGGGTGTCCCCTCAAACTAGTAGTGTAAGAACCATACATATGGCCCACAGACTCAGTGGTTGGAGTCTCCCACTGAAGTATCCCAACTGCTGTGGACCAGGTGCTGAGAGGGTTATCACACTCTCTTAATCCCACATGCTTTCAGTCCCATCCACCTCACTCATGAGTCATAGCTCCTGAAAATGGATGCTTATCTCTTGTGTTGCAGGCTCCTACTGTAGGGCCATGACAAGCCCTTCCATATGTAGGCAATGTTGCTCAGTGATGCAGTGTCAGTATCAACCAATAATAGATTTTCCCTCTTGGGGGAGTGCTGAAAACCACAGGGTTTCCCTCTTGCCATACTAAGGATAGGTGTTAGCAGATTCTGAGGATAAAGTAATCTATCGGACCACCAATTTGGGTTGGGAAGTCTAGACAATGTCCAGCACAAAGCAGCATTGATGTAGGTCAGCAAGCCACAGACCCTTCCAGATTATTTTTGTTCTATGAAAGAGCCATTTAGTAGCTGAAAATAACATCAGTGGTAATATCTAACAGCACTGATATCCATCTATGTATTCACACTCAATATGGCTCATCATATTGTGAACAGGCAGCTCCAAATGCCCATACCAGCACAGACATTGAAAAACAAGCAGAAACTGTCAGAAACAATTTTGTCTAGGCAATGACCAGCAGAGAACACATGGGACAGCATAAAGTAACATGGAAGTAGGTCAGCAAGCCTTGGACCCTTCCAGATAATGTTAGCTCTATAAGAGATCCTTTTAGTAAGGGAAAAATAACATCAGTGATAATATCTAACAGTTCTGATATCCTTCTATGAATTCACACTACATTACCCATCAACAAATTTGTAAGGAGGCAACTCCAAATGCCCATCCCTGCACAGACATTAAAAAAAGAAGCAGAAACTGTTAGAAACAATTTTGTTAGGGAATTTAAATATATATATGTCATCCCTTGGGGTAGCCACACAGTTGCCATACTCCTAAAGCCATCTTTGATCTTTGGCCATATGTGGCTCCCTGATTAGCTCATTCAATACCTTTCTGGCTTGAAAGTAGAGGGAATTGGGTTTGATAATGGTGCACCCCAGGGGGAGGACTGTGTTTTCTGGGGGATCAGCCAGCATCCTCCTCCCATGGGTGCCCCTAAGACTAGGAACTCCCCTCATCCTCTTCCATTTTATAAACATAGTTACATCCAAAATGCAAATCACCACATGGGAAGACAGATGAAACCATCATTCTCATTTACTTAAATTAAGTTCCTGCCAAGTCTTGAAAATAATACCTGGGCACGATGGACCTCAACCAAAAGAATATGAAATCCTCATGGTTCTTCTTCTTTCTGGTGGCATCTCCCAGATGTGAGTGCCTCAGGATTCAGATATGAAGGTAATGGGGATGGTGCCTCTGTTCATTGGACTCACTGTGGTTCTCCTTGTCCTCAGGTGTCCTGCCCCAGGTGCATCTGCATGAGTCTGGACCTGACCTGGTGAAGCCCTCACAGACCCTGTCCCTCACCTGCTCTGTCTCTGGATTCTCTTTAACCAGCTATGGTATGCACTGGATCCACCATGCTCCAGGAAAGGGGCTGGAGTGGGTTGGTGCCATATAGTACAATGGAAACACAAACTATAACCCAACTCTTAAATCTCAGTTTAATGCTGAGCAGCCTGACAGCTGAGGATACAGCCATGTATTACTGTGTACATGACTGAGGACACACAGAGAGGAAGTCAGGTTCAGCCCCGACACAAACCTCCCCTGCAGGGCCCAGGAGGGGGCTGGGCTGCAGTGGACTTTCAGGACCACCAGGAGTCATGTAGGAGCCAACGTCAGGGACAGGTGCAGAGAGAGGTTGGGGAGGAATTTCCTGACCTTGCCTCAGGTTCCCACTTCTTTCTTCATAAGAATTAACCCCCAGAGAACTGCCATTGCATCTTTTCTAAGAAGAGCTATGATGTACACAAGTTTCAAACAAAATACAGATTTTTAAAAATGCTATTATGTACTGTGTATACCTCTCCAGCCCACCCCACCCCTGCACTTTCTATTGGATATGACTGAAAGTTTAAACAAAACTTGCTTTCAACTGACTTTGAGAAGTAATTCTCTGAATTTAAGTAAATATCCCAAGGGTGACCATGAAAAATAGCCCTCCCTTAGCATCTTGGAGTGCATATGTCCTCAGATGGAAGGAGGAGAAAGAGAGAAATGTGGCCCTTGTGCTTATTTTAAGCTCCTTATAAAATCTGATGTGCTATTACATGGGATGTTGTAATAATGTTATCCACACACTGAACACAGTTTTTCAATATATGCATTAGAAGAAGACAAACTATAAGATAAAAATAACAATGTTTGTTTATTTTTAACATGTCCAACGAGTATAGTTAAAACCATCTACATTTCATGTTTTTTAAAAAAATTTTTTCAGGGATATTTCAATCAATAATTTACCTATATGTTCTTTTTCTCCAAAATACAAAGTATTTTCCTATAAACAAAATCCCAATCTGCAAATATGCAATTTTCTGTGAAGAAGTCAAGGTCATTAGGAGGAAGTTATTTGCATACTTAGTCCTGGGAGCAAAGCCACAGGCTTCTGCAGGCAGAGCTGCTGTGATGTCCTCTGAGAGAGTCCTGTGCCTTTCTGACTTGTGCTTGGACCTCAAGTTCCAGGGCATTCTGGGAAGCCAAGAGCATGTCCCTCTGTCTCCATGCAGCACCTCTGAGTAGGAAATAGGTTTCTCCTTGGTGCATCTTGTGTTTAGGGAATGAGAATTACTGTTGTGGATGTGAGAGCCCAGATGCACTTCCCAGGATCCAGTTTGGGAGTCCTTTCCATTGTACTTTCTGAATTCCAGTTCCTGGTGAGAGGATTGGATATTTGGGCAGGATTAACAGTGGGGGGAACACCATCCCTGGGACAGCCACCTGGACTCATAACAGGCTCATGAGGGAACTAAAAAGTTGAAATCCTCTGACCCATGGACTCCACTGCAAAATTGGGACAGGGACACCATCATCCAATAGACTTAAGTAGACTTATTAATATTCTATTCTATACTTATTATTATTCTCAAAATCAAGAGCTTTTATCATTGATATAAAGGCAGTAGCCACCAGAGATTCTGAGGGGAGGGAGAGGGAAGAATAAGTGTAAAATTGGGGCATTTTTCAGACATTGGAATTGTTCTGCATGATATTGCAATTACAGATACAGACCACTATACATTTCATCAAAACCTATAAAATTGTGTGGTGCAAAGTGTAAACCATAATGTAAACTACAGACCATTGTTAGTAGCAAGGCTTCAATATGTGTTCATCAATTGTAACAAGTGTACCACACTAATGAAAAATATTGTTATATCTTTCATATAATGGGAGAGAGTGTGGGGGGGAGGGGGTGGCGTATATGGGAATCTCCTATATTTTTTATGTAACACTTATGTAATCTAAAGCTCCTTTAAGAAATAAAATAAATAAATGTTATTATATATATATAATATATATCTCCATATTGCAGCATGCTGCATTCAAGGCTGTGTTCCTGAAAAGATAAGATAAAAGGAGGCTTTCAGAAATGACAGAATCTAAAATAGCCACTGTCCAGGTGAATAGGGAATGACCTGCTCCAGGCATGCAGGTGTGACATGTCAGGGACAGAAGCAGAGGGTTTCCCATGTGCAGTTGTGAAGAAGAGAGGTGAGGCTCACATAGGTGCCTAAATTCTGGATCCTTTGCTGATAACACTAATCACAGCATTAATAACAGTAAATAGCTCTAGTCCCCCAATATGAAATTTAAAAATAAAATTTCTGCTGTGATCCCCATTTTGCCTTCACAGACTGAAGCTACTAGGGGTGAGGTCACATCCTCATGGTCACAGAGATTGAGGGGATGGAGCTGTGCTCTTCTCTCTGCCACTGACTCCTAGGATTTCAGCCTCAATCCCAGGATTCAGTGACACAGGCTTCAGGAGGGAGCTCCCAGATGATGTTCAAGAGCCTGATTATTGGGCAAGGAGTTGCCCTCTAGCCATTGTGAGCTTGCCCTTCTGCTATAAACTATTCACTCTGCTGCTATATTGACAAGAATTTGCATATTATTTCCCTTGCTGTAGGGGAAACCATAGTCACTGAGTTCATAATTCTCTGACAGAGAAAACAAAAATTAGACTTTTCTGGGATCCATGAATGGATCCATGATCGGATTCCTAAGACTCTTCTGAAAAGTGACAAAAGTTGGATGGCTGAGCAAAATAGACATATATTTTCTTGCAGTTCTGGAGGATATAAACCTTAAGGATGTGGGGGAGAATCCTTCCTATCCTCTTCATAGGCACTCGTGTTTTGCCTTGAATCACTCAGCTTTATTCCTAACTCAGTCATCCAATGGCATCCTCTTAGAGTCTGTCTGTCTGGATTCAATTCTTCCCTTTATAAAAACAGCAGATTTACTGGATTAGGGCCAAATCTAATACAGTTTAGACCCCCTCCTTAACAAGTAGCATCTTCAAGATGTATTTCCAAATAAGATCATAGTCAGAGGACAGGTAACGGCTTCAACATGTCTTTTTGGGAGTCATAATTCAACCCATAAATCAAATCCAACATATCTGTGAGCTGAAGACCTTCCATGGATTGTCTGTGTTTGTATCTTAGAAGAGGGTTTATGTTCTTTAAAGTTCCTACTAAAGGAGAGAGTCCTGAGGTGCATGGTGTCCCTGCTGACTCAGCTGTACACAAGGAATAAATATGTTTAGGAATCTGCTAGGAGTGACTCAAATAAACTGCAAGAAGGATTGACATGAACAATTTCAACTCTACAGTAATTGTTCAGTGTGCATTGTATAAGAGCCCTTTGAGGTGAAAAAAGGTTCAGGGAAGTCAAGTGATTCAAACAATATCATTATGAATTATGGCCCAAAATGAATGGACCCAAGTTGTATGAATTAAGCATGCTTGACACATTTAGCTGTGACATGAAAACTTTAGAATAGACATTTTCCCAGGGAGGAAGACCTTCACAACCCTCTCCATCTGTGGCAGCCAGTCATGGGCCACGCTGGAGGCCAGCTTGAGAAGCCTTCATAAATCCTGTGACTAACCTTCATTGTCTCTCGATTCTCCATCACAATGTTTGGTCCTTGTTGTTTTTGGATCTGTCAGACCCTGTGAGAGGCTGCAGTGATAGAGGGAAATATTTCATAATAGACATACATGCTATGATATATCTTTCTTGACTTGATTCTCCATCTCTAGATACACAACAAAGAACCAGTTATCCCTGTAGAGGGGCTGTGGCTGACAAGGACACAACTGTGTATTACTGGGTGGATATACAACAAGAAGAAGTCTGTGTGTGAGCCAAGAGACAAAGACCCACATGCAATGAGAGGGCTGGGTGGCAGAGGGCACTCAGAACCACCAAGGATAGGGCCAGAACCCAGCTACAGGAGTATGAGCAGGTGGAGGCTGTTGAAGGGTTTCCAAATGGAATAGGATTTTCCTTGTTCCTCAACCTCCTGAGACCTTCCTATATTTTTTATTTAAATAATTTTATTAATTACCTGGGATAATTAATGCTTAAAAGCTTTGAATACTTGAAGATTCTCCACTACATCAATCCTAAGTAATGGAATGATATTTCCAAGTTCCAAACACAGAACATATACTTGCAATACTACTGTTTGCATTATGTGATATTGTATGCATGCAGACAAATTAATTTCCTTAAAATTTTTTTATGGATTAGACAGGAAGTATGAACAATCTTTAATTTAACCGACATTCTGGCACTATCCAGTTAATTCTCTGGAATTAATTCTCCATCCTTGTTGTGCTTGGGAAAAATATAATAGTAATAATAATAATAATAATAACAACAATAAAAAATAAAGTCAACATTGCATGATTTTTAGTCACAATGAGGCTAGATTTTTAAATTGCAGAATTATTTTATCTGAATTGAAAATTAAAGCCTCCATTTTCATTTTCCTAAATGTGAGCATTTATATCCCTCCTCTCCCAGGCTATTCAGTTTTTGGTTCCCAAGCTTGGTCCCCATACTCTGTAGAACCCCAAGACCTTAGAGGAAAGCAGAAAGAGGAGACAGGCTGACATGGCCTTAGGGGCATCATCCAAGTACCTTACCTTGTTTCCTCCATCATGGATAGTGCTCCTGTTCCTACTAAGGCTGTATATGATCCAAATACATAGTAGGCTTATCCTGGTGGGGACAGCTAGCCTGATGGACTAGGGAAAGCCACCCAATTTTCACTCAAGATCAGATGCCTCATAGTGTGGTCAGGAACCCTGGGAGTTCTCTGGAGATACCACCTCTGGGGAAGGGACTGTATTTTTTAAATACTTATTTTATTTAATTTATTGCCCCCTTGCCACTTGCACTCACTGTCTGATCTCTGTGTCCATATGCTGTGTGTTCTTCTGTGTCTGTTTGACTTATCTTCTCTTTAAGAAACACTGGAAACCAATTCTGGGAACTTCTGACATGAGAGGGAGGCACACAATCACTTGAGCCACCTCAACTCCCTGGCTTGTTGTGTCTCTCATTGTCTTTTCCTCTGTCTCTTTTTTATTGTACCATCTTCTTGCACTAGCTCTCCATGTGGGCCAGCTCTCCACATGGGCCAGCTCTCCATTGAGGTCAGCTTGCCATCACCAGAAGGTCCTAGGAATCAAACCTGGGACCCCCATATGGTAGATGGGAACCCAATCACATGAGCCACATCCACCTCCTGGAAGGAGCTGTATTTTAAAGAAAGAAATGATAAGAAAAACTGTGGGACATAGTGGATCTGAAACCTTGTTTCTGCATTGAAAGGCTGTCCTGTCATTCAGGAGGAGCATGGGTTCACCTGCCTAAATTGTTTCCTGGAACTGGAATTTGACTAAAATCTGCAACTGTACAGTCACTATAGTGACTCGAAGCTGGACCCATAGCTGGAAGAGGCCAACACTGTAAGATGACATCTGGAGAGGAATTGGGTGAGGCAGCAATAAACAGGAGGGGGCAGGGCTGTGGTTACAGTGAAGTCACCCCCCATTCTACTACTGAAGAGACCTGACATCTTTTCCATCAAACTCCAGAAATCCCAGGATGTACTTCAGGCAAACTGTTTCCAATGAGGTTTTGCAGGTCTTAGAGCTATGAATGTAAAAATGTAGTTGATATAAGATAGTCTTATTTGTTCTGTGATGAGTAACAAGGAATTTTCAGACTGACTGATAGATTTGGCCTTCTCCTCATTGTGAATTTAGTATCCACTTAAATCTCAAAGTCTGAGGACATGAGTTTCAGAAATTTTGTGTCATTATAATCAAACTGTTTACAAACATGTACTATAGACAAACTTTTTAATTTTTAACCCTCCCTTATGGTTCTCACAAGCAGATGTATTAAGTTAATTAGTTTAAGTTAAAAGCCCCAATTCCCTACAGACATATTATTTAAGAAAAATGTTCCAGGTGAGCATGGGGAATCTTGAGGGTGGAAAAGTTGCTGGGAGAGTTGAACTCCTGGGAGCCCTCAGGACCACCTTAAATTCCAAAGTCCAGGAGACTTCCAGATATTCCCTGGAAGTAGAACAAGATAAAAAAAAAACAGTCTTCACAGTAATGATTTACCTTCTCTGAATATAATTTCTATACAAATCCTATTGGGATGGTCATCATCAAATTTTGTTCCCATTATGACATTTGGTTGTACTCACAAGTCCATTACACTGTAAAACCATCAGAGAAGGGTACAGTGAATCATCCATGGTCATGCAGCTCCCAAGGGCTCAGCCTGGATGTTGACCCAGATCAATAGTTTATGGGTCCCCAAGCTTTGTACATTACATGCTGCCCCAACATCCTCTCAGCTTCTTTGAAAGAATGTTAGGATGAAAATAATGGTAACCATATCTAAAAATGTGCTCTTGGGAGAGCAGAGAGAAGGGGAAAACAGTTGTTTCCTTATCAATGTGAGTTCCTCATGATATCAGCAAACAATTTTTACCATACAAAACTCTCTTTCTATTATTGACAGCTTTTTTCAACTGGAGTGTCCCCTGGGGTGTATCTGGAAATATTGTCTTAACTATAGATTTAGCTCAGTCACCCAGGCCCCAGGAAAGAACCTGGAGTGGTTCTCATACATTAGTAGTGTTGGTTATACTATATATTACACAGGCTATATGAAGGATTTATTCACCATTTCCAGGTACAATGCCAATAATAACTTGAATCTGCAAATGGATAATCTAGAGCCAAGGACATGGCTATATATTACTTTGCAAGGCATCCAGTGAGGGATATCAGTGTGATACAAGACACAAGCATCCCATGCCTGACAGAAGGAGCTGGTTGGTCTGCAAGGGTTGACAAGACCCCCTGGGCAGGTCAGGTGCAGATGTAAGTTGAAGGTGGTTTCCATTCAGGGTCTGGGGCTTCATCTCCATCTAACAGTTGCCCCAAGTACATTTCTAGACTTCTGATTCTGTGCCTACCACTTCTGTCTCTGAATTAGAATATGTTCATTGTAATTGGAGGAAACAATCTCATAGGCAAATTCAGACATATATGGAGGCTGAGAAACACAGGGGGCTCTGCCGGAGGCTGGAGGAGCTATCAACCAATGATGTACTCTGAACCTGAGTGAAGGAAAGAGGAATGTTGATGGACTTTTCCTGGACTGCTGGTTGATGGAGTTTTTCTCAACTGTTGTGTAGTCCATGGATGGTTCAGACAGGTCATCAGGGAATCATGGAGCCCAAGTTGCCATTCAGAGGATTTCCATGTCCTTCAGGAATGAGCCTGCCTTAGTACCCCTGCAAGACTCAGTCAGTGTCACAGAGAAATCCAGAGGTCACCTGTCTTTCACACTCTTAGTTCAACAGGTTGCTATAACACATACCAAAAAAAAGGGATCAGGAAAAATAACATTTTTTTGTTCATGCTTTGGTTGATTAGAAGCCCATATTCAAGGCAATGCTTTCTGCCCTAAATCTTTAGTTTTTGGCACTGGCTTGTCACAATCCTTGGGTTCCTTGTCTTACATATTTGCCTCCTGTCCCATAGAGATCTCTCTCTCACCTTGGTTCTGTTCTTCAGGTTTCCTGTGAGTTTCCAGTTCTTTCTTCTCTCTGTGGTTTTCTAGAATTTTAACTTCTGAGTTCCTCTATCATATGTCCTCTACTAATATGAATTAAATTCCACCCTGATTTAGTTTGGCCAAAACCTTACTTAAAAATAAAATCTACAAATTTGCTATTTACAAATAAGGTCACAGGAATGTGGTATAAAATCCAGACTTCCACATGGGAATGGACTGCAACACTGTCCATGCTGAGTCCCACTCCACATTCATCCCCTTGTGCTCAGACTATGAGTTCTGACCCAGATTTCACTTTAGGGCAAAAAATTTCTATCTGGAAGCTTGCAGTAGAAGACAGGTACCATGTTTAGAGCTCCTCTCTAGCTTACAGTGCATCATGGTGGCCTGCAGCTCTGGAGTCAGGCCAGCCTGGGGTGACTGTCTCTGCTCCCTATGGCTGTCAGAGTGAAGTCAGGTCACCTAATCTCTGCCCCTGTTTCTTGATCTGTAAATGATACTAAATGTGCCTACTGCACACACATCATGCAAGACTGTGTGAAGATTAAATGCAAGACTTCAGCACAGTGCTTAGCACATAAAAGTGATGAGAAAATTATAGCATTTGCTATGAATTTTACATGCCCTTCTTTTGATACCCCCAAATTGGGGGATGAGGGAACAATAAGAAATTCAGAGCATGTGTTTTGAGAGGGTACATTATTCAGTCAACCAAGGCACAAACAATATCATGGATCTGAGAAAGCAGCAGCTGAGCCATTGGCCACCAGTTTCAATACAGCTTGATGAATTGCAGGCTTTTTTATGCAAGAAAATATGGTTTCATTTGATTCTCCTGGATGTCATAAAGAAGCAACATGTGAATGGTAAATAATTGAAATTGCCTCAATAAGCTCAATTTCATGAACCCATAATTCTCTGCTATGCCTGTGGCCCAGAATTGAATTTCTACTTAGAAATTTTTTAAATACAGTGTAGGGATATTTACTCCCATTTTTACTGGTTTCTCTCCATGTACAAAAATATTTGAGAAGCGTTTAAGTGCAGACATTTCCCTGTCTAGGGAAGAGCAGAGATTTACCTCACTGCTGAGTTCCAGGGGATGGAAGTGAAGTGTGGGAATGGGTCCTGATGGAGTTTTATACAGTCTGGGAGTTTCCGCCTGTGTTGCAGCACCTTATTTGAAAGACTCAAGAAAATAAACAAAAAGCAAAGAAACAAACTGTGGTTTCCAGAAGTAGAAGAAATTCTGCCTCAAGTCTAAGCACTCCAGTCTTAGCCCTAAATATTTGGAATTAAGACTTCAACATCACTGTTACATAATATTTTGCCCTACAGGTTTGACATTGCTGTATGGAATTTAGGCTCACTAGAAGAATCACTTACGCTATTTCCTTTAAAAAAATCTCTTTTATTTACATATCCAGTTCTATCTGTTTCTCTGGAGATCCCTTACAAATAACCTCATCCAGGCATTGATATAAATATAATAAATATTGAACATTTCCTTTTCTAGAAACTGATATCTATAATTAAACCCACAACAGATCTCCCACAAGGAAACCCACCTCACTCACCCTCAAATGCCTTCACCAAAGCACTAGGCAGTTCTGTCTCTCCCAACATTCATTGTGGAGAAAAATGGAGGAAAATCTGTTTGCTCATATAAATTCAGTGTTACTATGTCTCCTCCAATATGAGGTGCCCATGTTTCCCAGTAAGCACTGAGCAATTTCATATATGGCATCCTGAAGTATATATCAGTATATGGAACTAATGGTTATTTTCAATTTTGGTTTCTCATCACCACGGAGTCAGGTCAGTTAGGAGTACATTACCTTCTCCTGAGCCCTGACACACACACATGCACGTAGACTGTTTAGATCTGTAGTTAAGGAACAAAAGTAATTCCTGGCACTAAGTGCTCCTGAGCAAGATTAGCTGTGTTTGTATGAAAGACATGAACTAAGTTCCCAAAGCAGATTCTCCACCTGTATGGAGACATGCAAATGACACTTTGCTCTGCTGCTCACCACATATTCATGTATGAATTCCAACTGACCTTCTGAGGGAGAAAAAATGTGTCTCCACTAAGAACCACATTTTGATGAAAGAAGGATATTCTTTTGGAAATATTGATGAAGGTCTGTTCACATAGAATCCACCCTTTTATCGGGAAATTGATCATGCTGTGAAGTTCCCTATTGGCTATAGATGATTAATTGCTTGCTCAGAGAGCCAACTGCCCAGGACACTGCCATAATCCCAAAGATAATGACTGCTTCTTTTTAAATTACAAGAGTGAAGTATCATGATATTCTGATAAAATCAATAAAAGATTAGACAAAAATAAACACTAGGATATAAGGGTTGAACAACATTTCAATAGATTTGACCTCATTGGCATTGTGGGAATGTAAATAAGACCATCCAAATGATAACAATCTGAGGTAATTTATTTGGGCCTTCAAACCTCTAATCAGACACTATCACTTGTAGTTGGTAAGTGTTTCTTCTATCAATTGGATAAAATTAGCATTTTTATGATATAATGTAACATACCTATTGACTTAATAATTATTTGCTGTTGTATTAACCTTTTAGTGGATGCTATTAGAATTACAACCAGCATTTTTAAATCTTCTGATTCTATCCTTAAATATTTTAAACCACTTCATGTGTATGTAAGGACACTAGGACAGCACATTTCAAAATCCTCCCTTTCCTCCCTTGTTGTCATTCAATGTCTCTTATACATATTTTTAACATACAAAGGTTAGTAATCCTTATTACTGCATTAAATAAAGTATAAATCAATTAATGTGAGAAAATATTATATTTCACCTCCATTTAATGTTTGCACTCTCTTTACACATTTTCAAATTTCTGATATACGGAATACTCATTTCTGAAAAACATCTTTAAGCATTCATTGAAGGGTGGGTATGCAGGAAAGAAATTCTTCCAGTATCTGCCTATCTGAGCAATTCCAATGTGAAGGCTCTTTTCACTGGGTTTAGAAATCTGGGTTATTTTAAGTCTTCTTTCCTAATTAAAGTTACATTTCATCTTGTTTCCATGGTTTAATGACCAGTCTCTTGTAATTGGTTTTCTTGTTCCTCTGTTAGTAGTACATCATCCAAAGCTCTTGCTTATTTTCCACATTTAATCTTTGTATTTCAGCAGTATTAGTATATTATACATCTCTCTCTGAGTCTCTCTCTCTCAGTGTTTCTGTGTGTTTATCATTGTTGTGGCTAAGAATCTTGAATCTGTATTTTGGTGCTGTCTCTTAATTTAGAAATTTTTTACCAATATTCCATCAAGTACTTCTTTTCTCTGGTTCCTTATTTTTCATCCTTTTGGCTCTATGACTATATGTATATTAAACTATGTGCTACTGGCCCACAGTTTCAAGATGATCTACTCTCTTTTCCCAAGTTTCAAATTTTTACTTTATTTTCCATTTATGTAGTGAATATTGACCTCTGTTATTTTTTTGTTGTTTTATTTTGTGGCATATGCACTAAATCTCCTGAGGAAGGCATTATTCACTACTGTTCATGTGTTGCTTTTCTGTGTTGCCTGTGTTTGTATTTAATTCCTTTTAATAAGTGCAATATTTCTGTTGAAGTTGCCTATCTAATCTGGTCATCTGTCTAGCTTTTCCCTTTTAATAAGGATTTTAATGTATTAATCATAATTGCATCAAATTCTTTGTTTTATACTTAAATTCCAATGTTTAAGTCACATATTAAACTCATTCTATTATTTTGTCCATTTTGATTGCTCTCTTGGACTTTTTTTTCCCCAATATTTTGTGGAAAGCAAGCAATAGTGGATATTATTGTATTATTTTATTTTTCTTTCTTATTGATTTTTATTACAAATTTTTCCCTCTTATGTGACCACACCTTATCTTCTGCAGTGCCTTTTTTTGTGTGTTTGTGTAAGTGTAGTGAAAGTTTATTTGAAGTTTATTGTTACCATATGTTCCTGAGTTGAAATTTTTTTCTGCTGTGACACAATAAATATTAGTTTCATCTAGTGATACCTTGTTTTGTCTCCCTGATTGGCTTGTGAACAGTTATTTGTGCCCCAAGCTCTATGCTGCCCTCATGTTCCTAATGGTTGCCAGTGTGATGGAGGAGGCTCGGGTAAGGGGGAGCACTCTCTGATATCCTACTGAGCCTTATCCTTAAGCTTGCTTTGTGAAGCTATATCTGGGGAGTGGCTGTCTATGTGTTTCTTTCTAGAACAGATGCAGACCTGGAGCAAAAATGAATTACTGCCCCTAAGTGTCAAGTATTGTCTTTCCCATCTTGTTGCTCCCACAGCTATAAAGCTTTTCCTTCCACCAGAGCCCTCTGCTACTTTTCTTGGTCTCCTCCCCTGGAGATAAGGCTCTTATTCCTGAGGGAAGACACAGGAGGTGAGGGAAGAGTGTTGCGGTAGATTCTATTCCCTTCCCAGTTTCTAGGTGGTTTATCTTGCCCAGAAGACACAGCTTGTGATGGGAATTCATATACTGTGTCTGAAAATGGACAGTCAGAGAGGTGAGGACATGGCCATATATTACTGTCTGAGGCACACAGGAAGGGAAGGCAGTGTGGGTCCAGACTGACATCATGCATGCAGATTGCCCAAGAACAGGGTGCTCAGGACCCCACACCTCCAGGATTATTTGCAGTGAAAGGCAGGGGGGGAGGTGTTTCCTTAGGGAGTTTGCTTTAAAGGTCTGCATTTCCTCTTCTCTCCCAGTGAACAGTTGTTCTGACTTGTGATTAGTGTCCTTGAGGACACATGGAATGTCCAATAGCTGGGAGCAGAGTAAGCAGTTTTGATAGCCATGGGTTCTTTTGTAACCCACAGGAATCTGGCAAGGGGCTGCAGAGCTGGCCAGACTCAACATCCATACTGACCATAATTGTAGCTCAGCCATCCATGGCCAGGATGCCTGCCAAGGATGGTTCCATCTGCCACTTACAACCATCAACAGAACCAGGAGCAGAGAATGGGAGCCACACTGCAGGGAAGTAAGAAGGAGCTCAGGCACTCATCTCCCTGCAGGACCAGCAGGACTGACCTCAGGGGTTCTTAGAAGCACTGAGTAAAGGGGCCTGGTTCAGGGCCAGGTGCACAGGTAGAATCAGACATCAGTCAGGACCATGGAGCCCAGGGGCCAGGACCAGGGGCAGGTGAGAAGAGACCTAGGACCACTGAACACCTGGGCCAGCTTGAGAGGCAGGTGAATTGGAAGGATAAGGGAGCTTTCCTGCAACATTTGGGCTTTCTTCTCATGACTTCTCTATTCACCTCTGTGGGAAGGCTTTTGATTTACCCCTGCTATGCTTTTTTAGGATACAGAGTCAGTGGAATTTCTTTTAATCACCTATATTTGGGCAATTCCATTGATAAATAAAATCTATAAAGTTATGTGAAACAAACAATATGCCTAGAAGTTCATTCATTTGAATTGATTTAATGAAATGTCAATGTCACAATGAATTCAGAAAACAAGGAGAAGGGAAAATAACCCTTCAATGATAATTGCAATTTGACCTTCAGCACAGTGTTCTCATAGTGACATAATTTATTCCATAAATAGATTTTATTTTTCTTCCTGAACCTTTCCTCACAAGAATTCCACCCATGAGCTTTCTGAAAGCCTCATGCACCACGTCCTAAACTGGGCACATGCTGTAGGATGTTCTCCTTAATTCTCTATTTCTGCCATAATCTCTGGTGATTTTAGTGTCCAGGCCAAAACTTTTCACCTCATATTGCTGCCTCAGCCATAAGGAACATGACTAGGGATGAAGTTCTTAACAAATTTATTATTAAACCAACAACTGATATTTTTAAATTGCCACATTTCAATATGCTGCATTCAAGTTCCCTCTATAAAATGATGAAGTAGAAAGAGATATTCAGAGAGGAGAGTAGCTATATTACTCTGTATTCAACTGAGGAGACTGAGGGTTAGTAGGGTTGACCTTCCTCACCTGCACAGGTGTGACAAGTCAGGGGCAGAACCGAGGCAGGTGTTCCCTGGGCAATTTTGGTGTCCAATTTGAGGTTACATACAGGTCCTTTCTGACTCCCACAGAGAGTAATGCTAATAATGACAGCAGTGAAAATTTCTGACAACAATGGCAACTTACTAAAATTACAATCCTGATTTAATAGTGAGGAATGACATCAGGAAAATGGAAAAGTGTCACCAAACACCCTACCCACACTGATATTTCAAAAATCATGCAGAATATATTGCTTCCAACATTGTCAGAAAATATATACCTATAATATATTCCATTTTTATTGCGTAGGTGTATATACACACACATAGTCATATATAATGGCTGGGTAGTGGCACGATGATCATATTCCAAACCCATGCTTGATCCTTGGCTGCATCAGAATCTCTGGCCAGCTAATTCAACACATTTCCTGCTGAAAATAGTGGCAATTGAGCTTGGTGAGGGATTTCCCCCGGGAGAGGACTGGGCTCTCCAAGGGATCAAACAACATCCTCTTCCCTGGGTGCCACTAAGACAAGGACCTCCCCTCATCCTCTTCATTTAACATAAAGAGTTACCTCCCAGATGCACACCACCACATGGGCAGACAGATGAAACCACAGCACAAACTTACTTAAATTTGTGTTCCTTCTATGATAAAAAAATACATTTTCCAGGCTTGATGGACCTTATCCACAAGAACATGAAATCCTTGTGGTTCTTCCTCTTTCTGGTAGCAGCCCCAGATGTGAGTGTCTCAGAGATTAAGACAAGAAGGTAATGGGGATGATGCCTCTGAGTACAGGACCCACTCTGGTTCTCCTTGTCCTCATGTGTCCTGTCCCAGGTGCAGCTGCAGGTGTCAGGACCTGGCCTGGTTAAACCCTGACAGACCCTGTCCCTCACCAGCACTGTCTTTGAGGTCTCTTTAACTAGCAATACTCCTAACTGGGTCCACCAGTCTCAAGAAAGGGGCTGGAGTGGGTCAGCAGGATACTTAGTGGTGGACACACAATCTTTAACCCAACTCTTCAGTCCTGACTCAGCATCACCAGGGGCACCTCCAAAAATGAAGTTTATTTAAAGCTGAGCAGCCTGAGCATTGAGGACACAGCCATGTACTACTGTGCAAGGACCACAGTGAGAGGAAATCATTGTGAGCCCAGACACAAACCACTTCTCAGGGCACAGGAGAGGGCTGGCTGCGTAGGGTTTTAGTGACCCCCACGGGGCTCTCAGGGGCCAACCCCAGCAGTAGGTGGAGAGGGGCTGGGGAGGACTTTCCTGGCTTTGCTTATGGTTCCCTCTTTTTGCTTTACAGCATGTAACCCAAGAGAAAAGCCATTATATCTTTTCTAAGCAGTGCTATGATGTAAGCAAGATTTCAATGTCAAAACTGTTTCTTTTTTAATGTTACTACCTCTTGTTTAATTACAATATACATTTATATTATTTTAACATTATATGTTATATGTGAGGCAGGTAAGGTTTTCATAAAAATTTGTCACACCCCTAATTCTCGCCCCACATCCACAGTTTTCTGAAGGCAGAGTTTACCTGCCAGAACTCACAGGGACACAGACCTGCTCAGATGTGTGCTTGGACCTCATAATCCATCAAATCCTGGGAAGCTGAGCATGACTCAACTGCCTTTACCCTGCCCTGCATCTCAGTGTGGGAAACAGCTTTTCATGGTGCATCTTGTGTCAAAGAAATGCGTGTTCCTCATGCTGGTTGTGTCAGGCCAAGTGCACCTATAGTTTCCAGTCCAAGGGCAAGCACACCCTTCCTGATCATGACTATCACCTGAAGAGTACCTGGCTCTTTACAACTTCTAATCTCTGATCTAACTTTCCTGGGAAAAGGTTGGGATATGATAAAATGGACTTTGTTGTGAATACTATTCAAGCTGCCCCTGTCCCTTCTCTTAATGCAGTAATTAGCTGAGCATGTATTTCTGCACACTCCCTGGGTAAAGTAGCTTTTTCCCAGGTTTTTCCTCCCAAGCTGCAGGTTTTTTTAAATCAGTGTCTTCAAGTGCCTATTTCAAAGTCCTTCATCTCCTTATTAAGTCTTTCACTCCTCAGTGAAGAGGGGGGAGGTGGTTCTGGATGTACTTTCCATGGTGGCCTCTGTTTTTTCCTTCTTTATATTGGATCCCAACACTGGCCATAGAATACTGGTTTTGTTTGCTTGCCAAATGCAGGTTAATTCTTTGTTCTCTAGTGGTGGTAGGGAGGTAGGTGTGGGTGTATTTCTACAAAGGATGCTCCCCTGCTTCCCAAGGACCACTTAAGAGAGGAGTTTTTTTATCTTTGCAAGTTTTGTGCCATTTATTTCTTTCAATTTTCCCTAATTCTTGAGGGAAAGCATGCAATCCAGTAGTCATCTGGCTCCTGGAAAGCTCACTCTTGCAAATTTACCAATAGTTAAATGTGACTTTATAAAAATTAATAACTAGTGATTTAAGGGAATTCACATAAGTGGGTAAATACAGGATCAATAGGATGGGAGAAAACATTTATAAATCATACATCTAATAAGGGACTTGTATCTAGCATATGTTAATTACTTAAATCTCATAAAATGTTACAAAGACATACAAATGTTTAGTAAGTAAATGAAAAACGGTGTAAATTTTTAATCATGGAATCACAAATCAAAACTACAATGCAATACCATTTCATATCCACTAGATGGGCTAGAATAAAAAATTAGGATAGTGACAAGTATTTGAGAAGATGTGGAGAAACAGGAAACCTTCTACAATGCTGATGGGAATGTTAAATGATCAAGCTTCTTTAAAAAACTGACCTGCAGGTCCTCAAATTATTAAATAAAAATTACTGTATGAACAATAATTGTGGGGTTTGCATGTGTAAACCCCAAAATATTGAAATAGACATTCAAATATATATTTGTAGACCAGCGTTCACAGCAGGATTATTCACAATAGCCTAAATTTATAGGTAATTCAAGTTTCCATCAACAGATGAATGGATAAACAAATGTATAAACACGTTGGAATACCATTCACCTGGTCAAATGGAAAACTCATGGTATAATGGGGATGAACATTAAACTATGTTTTTGATTTGAGTAGTCAGAATCCAAAGGGAAAGGTATTGTATGATTTCTCTTACATGGAATCCCTAGAATATGTAAATTCATAGGCAGAGGAAGTAGATTAGAGGTGAGCAGATTCTCGATCAAATGGTGAGCTAATTTGTAATGGTTACAGATATTCTGCAGAATGCGATGAAAATTTTCATAATTTTTTTTTGGTGCTTCTTGCACAAAAATGTGAATTTAAAGAATATACTACAATTCTTCACATGAAATTGGTTTAGGTGAGAAGTCTGTGTTATATGTATATCACACAAATATTTTATTTTGTTAGAAAATAGAAATGAATTATTGATTCTCAACTATTGCATGATTGAACATTTAAAATAATATAATGGGTTTTGTGGGTATGATGCTGAAAGTGCAGGGATGGGAATGCTCTTATGACAGTATGACAAGGTAGTCTCACTGTCTTAGAGTGTAGGTTGGGGGGTATTCAGGAAGGGGTGCTTCTGGTGTAGGCTTCTGAGGAGTGTGTGAGTGTTCATCCTGTCATAATGTGTTGTGTCAGGGAGTGGAGACACACACGGAGAGTGGGAAGGGGATGTACCCCAGCTTTGGGAGGACTGATTCACCCAGAAACAGACAGGTGGGTGTCTTTTAGGCACAAGGATGGATCCTAGGAGGAGAGGATAACCAGCATGTCAAGACCTTTAGTTGCATGTAACTATGAATCTTGTCATCCAATGAGTCAAAGCAGGGGAGTATCATGAGCCCCAGGGGATGTGGAGGAAGGAAAAGAAAAGATCAAACAGGGGGTATTTAGTGGTCATGGGAAATGTTTTTCATTACCTTACAGTAATGGACACAGGACATGGTAAATATCATCAGAAATTATTAAACTGTACAATCTAAATTGTAAACTATACTGTAAACCATTAGCAATGATTAGTAGCTATGTTTCTCTATCTGTATAACAGTTAAAACCATGCTATACCATCCACATAATGAAAAGGTTTTAATATAGGGTGAGGAAAGTGGAAGGAGGTTGGGTATATGTGAGTTTCCAGTATTCTGTGTGTGACTATGCTGTGACCTAAAGTTTATTTGAAAATCAAATGAAAATTCGGGAGACACTGGGAGTGAGAGTGGGCAGGTGCCACAGTACAGACTGGACAACTGTTAATTCAGTGACAAAAGGAAAAATGTTAAATTTTTTATTTTAAAAATTTTCTGTTTTTCCCCATTTTTTGAATATCCCAATCCTTTAATCTTCTTTTTATTGTTGGTAAAAATGAAAGATTTTCACAATACATGCCCATATTTGTGAAATGATATATAAATACATGTGCATATATGTGCATTTGCTTACATAAATGGTATTATATGTATATATTTTTTAAAGGTGATTAGATTACCTAATTATTACTCAGAAATTACAAGGATTCCTATGTTCCCCACCTCCCACACCTCTCACAACATCCCACACTATCATCAGTGTGGCACATCACCCGCAATGGAAATACACATCCTGGAGCCTTGCCACCAAGCATAGACCACATTTCACATCATAGATCACACTCTCTCCCACACAGTTCTGCATGGTATATGCTGATGCAAAATGGCCTAATCTGTCGCTGCGACGCCACTCATGACAACCCCCAAGTCCCGAAAAAGCCCCTGTATTTCAACTGCCACTCCCCTCCCTGCCCCGAAAATGTCCAGTGGCCAACGGATCCACCTCACTGTCACAATTTCTTCATTTTCCTATTAATTGTATTTGGCTACTATATGGGCTTCATCTTCAAGGAAGATTTGGATCATAGAAGGGTTACAGAGGGGCAAGGAGAGGATCATTGGTGGGGGTTGTCTGGGATGGGGGTTTCATGAGAGGAAGTTCACCTGAATATACATGAAAGATATATAAAATTGTTCAAATGATCAAGGGGTGGGGCAGGGTCACAGTGGGTAGACAATCACTCAATACATGAGGGAATACTGAATTCCTAGCCTGGAGAGTTCTGCCACATTCTCCAAGGGAGCAGCAACATTCCCTGAGTGCAGGGGCATTGTATGGCTAAGGAGGAGGGTCCACTGATGGGTTCTTGTTATTGATGACCAGCCTTATGAGTCTTTGCTCTTGTAATTGAAACTTAGCCTACTGTTATGGGGTGCCTAAGGGTTGCCACCTGAGAGCCTCCTTGTTGCTTGAATGTGGCCTCTCTCTAAGCCAACCTCAGCATATGAATGCATTACCATTCCCCCAGTGTCAGACATGACTCCCGGGGATGAGCCTCCCAGGCAACAATGGATTAATACCAAGTGCCAACTGGCAATAGGACTGGAAAAAGACTGTGAACAAAAGGGGGAAAAGGTAAAGACAAATGAGTTTATGTGGCTAAGAGACTTCAAAGAGTGTCGGGATGTCATCCCAGAGGTAACACTTATGTACACCTCAGTAAGATCTCATAGAACACCAAAGTGGATATCACCACACACAGAGGGGCTCCTGAAGTCTCTGGAGACACCCAGGTCCTATATAAGTGGGAATAGCCCCAGAGATTGATGCTTTATCAGTGAGCTCTACTTTGGAATCTGTGCTCCTGAGTGACATCACAACGACAGATAAAGGCCATTTTACATCAGCATATAACATGCGGAACAGTGTGGGAGAGAGTATGGTCTACAATGTGAACTATGGTCCATGCTTAGTGACAGAGCCCCAGCATGTGAATATCCATTGCAGGTGATGTGCCATACTAATGAAAGATGTTTATGTGGGATGTTATGGTAGGTGTGGGAGGTGGGGAACATGGAAATTCCTGTAATTTTGTGTATCATTTATGTAATCTAAGCATCTTTTAATATATATAATTGAAAGAAGCCGGGCATGAATTTCCATATAATTTGTGATTTCTTACACATTAAAGCCAAGAATAGGGAAATCTATAAAGTAGATTTATTGTTTATTAGGTGTTCTGAAAACACAGATGAATCAAAGACATTAATTCTGTGCTGGGTCTTCCCATCACTATTTTAAAATACCATTTCATGGGATACAGGAGACATTGAGTAAGTGAGTTGATATGTGTTAAACAGTGGATGTGTGTGGCCATTTTCCTGACCAGGATGTCTGTGTTTGCAGGTGTTCAGTTGGTGAAGTCTGGCTGAGTATTCATACAATTCAGAATGTCTCTAACACTCTGCTTGGCAGCCTCTGGATTCACCTGAAGTGCTTCCAAAAAGCTCCAGAAAAGGGCAAGATTTGTCTCAGATATTAGTAATGCCACCATTAGCACACACAACAGAGATCTGTGAAGGACTGAATTGGCATCTCCAGACGCTTTGCCATGAGTACACTGTGTCTCCAGAGGGACAGTCTGAGGATGGCCATATATTGCTGAGTGAGACACAGTGAGGGGAGGCAGTATGAGCCCAGATTCAATCCTAACTTGAAGAGCATCTTAAGGGGGCTGGGCTTTACTGGTTTTCAGCACCTATTGAGCACAGTCCTCTTGCCCCTATAGAAACAGGGGGAAGGGGAATTAAGGGCTGGTTTACTGTAAAGTTCTGGGACTTGCAGCAATCTAATTTTTCTTCCTGGGAACCTCTCTAGATTTTGTGCTTTCCACTGAAATATTTGAAGTAGGAAAATTTATTTTAATCAGAGGTAACATTCTCACACATAAACCTTCCTTATGGAAGCAGAAATGGCTCTACCAAATGTCTTCAGGATCAGATATCTGAGGCATTTCAGGGTAGCCTGGTGAGTCTTTTCCAATCAGACTCAGGAAGAGACTTCAGTGGGATTCTCCAAGCAAGACAATCTTGTAATTCATTTTGGAACCAAGAAGGATGTTATACCAGGGTCATTATCCTACAAACCATAATGTATTTCACATCTAATTCTCTTCCTCACAAAAAAGTGTGCATGTCAGACTCAGCACTGGTCTGGTTGTCCCTTTTTGTCCTAATTCATTTTCTTTTTTCTTGTTATAAAAAGGCCACTGGGGTATTCTCAAGCCAAAATTTCCCATCAAGAATCCTGTGTCTCCCAAGAAATGGACTGCCTTAGTATTGTTTCAAAACTTGGTCTTTCACCCAGATCAGCCCACAGTTGCCCTGCCTTTCACAGAAGCATTGTGATAATCTCAGAGAACAGCAGGCGGGACCTTGGTGCTCTATGTGCCTTCAGGTGGAGGAATGAGGAATGGGAGTTGCATTCTCAGTGCCAGCAACTGTATACAGTTTTGTACAAGAAAACATTTTAAACTTTTTAATTGAATTTTACCATTCATGCATGAACATCTATAAACAACTGTATACGTTGTGAACTTACAAAACAGTCATGTATATCATCATGCTGGGCTCCCAAACATACCCCACAAACAACCCTTTTCATTGTTGTGAAACAATTGTCACAACTATGAAAGTGCATCATCACAACATTGCAACTAACTATAGTAACTATCTTACATTTGGTTTATTTTCTCCCAAAACCACAAGTTAATGGCATGATGTATTAATATTATATACCTGTATTAGTTCATGAGAGAAAGTTCTCATAATTGTTCTATTACCACACCCATGTTATTCATTTTGATGACATGAAATCAAAAATGTGGTCTGATAACGTTTAATTAATCACTTTCAACCCAGTTCCATTACTCATTGATGTTTTGCTGTATGCTGTTGCTTCCAATAACTTTCTCATTAAGAATTGTTGAAAGTATTGACACATGTTCCCAATTCCATTGGTTTCTCTTCATGTAGAGAAATCTTTAGGAAGAGTAATATAGTACCTTTCCTCATACTATCCCCTGCTTTCACAGCTGAAGAGTTTAAATTGAGTGCTCAGTTTGGGGAGGATGGGTCCTGGAAACCTTAGGGTCTGTAGAGATCACTAGCTATGGGATAAATAGAGTCAAGGTGTTTCTCCTGTTGGCATACCTTGAGCTGTTCATTGCCAATGAGTGCTTCTTGTGTCTACCTAATGAACGTTCAGAAATGGGAAACCCATTATGCTATCGCACCTTAACTCTTTGGCTACACACCATCCTAATAAATAGCAGTTTTAATTTTATCTCCATCTGCCTAATACCTGTTTCTCTTTCTTACTTATTGCATGTTTGGATAGAGACAAGTGCTACCATTTACTTGGCTTTTTGTATCCTCAGAATCTGCTGCATTGATCTAGTAAACACAACAAACTGTGGTTCTTCAATTTACTATAAGAATTTGACAATTTCAGTGTTTACATAGAACCCTATTTATGTGAGCATTTGTATATTTTGGTTACCTTCTTTCATGCTGAAACAAGTGGAAGTCATATCAACACTGGAAGATAGGTGAATATTTTTATTTTTGAAAAGAATATAAGTGACTTCAATTTTAGTTATCTCCCCTGAAGTGTCATGTATACACTCATGAGATAGGTAAACTACTTTAAAATTCTGGATTCATTCACATTTTAATTGACTGTTCCAGGAAGACTCCTGAGTATTCTGTGCACTGGGCCCAGCTCCCACTGCAGGATGAAGACAGGAATCTCCAAGTTATAGGGGAGGGGGGATAGGGAGGGCCAGGGGGAGAGGAGGAGGAATACTGGCAGGATTATATAGATTTCATATCCTCCCCTAGGGCAGCCCATGTCACTTTTCTCATTCTGGGATCCTCTCAACTTGAGAAGATCCTTTTAATTTATCTTTGATGTTCTGATGGATGCCCATGCATGAGGTTTTGAGACCTCACTTCTAAGCCTGTGTCTTCAGAATGACCTGTGGGGAGTCAAACCCATGTTCTTTTCTCTCTGTCTTGAGTCTGCAACCCTATGCTCCCCTCCCCACCATGCCTTTTCCCCAACCACCAATCATGGCAATTTATGCTTTGGCTCCTAATGGTCTTGTGGAAACCCTGCATCTGGTTTCCTGCTGCTCCCTTCACAGGCTATAGTCCATTCTACTGCTCCAGGGAGCACCCCAGTGTTTTCCCCTTGTCCATCTTTCCCCTTCCCCAGAGCAAGGTGGGCTATTCCAATAATCCCATTGCCACCTTATTGCGATCTGCTTTATAAATGAGCTCCATGTCTCTAGCTGCTCTCCTGACTCCATCTCCCCCTGCTTGCTGGACACCTGCACCTGATGCCTCACAGTAACTCTCACCTTCCCTAACCTCCAGCCTCCCTCATTCTTGTCAGAGTTTGGATGGTTTTGCTGCCATTTTTACACCAATATTTCACTACATTGTTCACAAGCAGCCCATTTTAATTCCTCAATGTCACAGAAAACAATCCTCATGTTCATCTCCATTTAATACCCTATTGAAGATGAATTGGACAATAGAAGTACAGCCCCTAGCACTGACCACTGGACAAACCATTCCACAAACACCTTGCCCATGATCACAATATCACATGTATGATATTTTCAAAACTCCAGATGGCATTTTACAAAAGAAAACAGTGTCCTGGTGTGGGTGTGTGATGAGAGAGAGAAGTGTCACAGGCCTAGTGTGCAGAGAAGTCCTGTCAACACACACACACCTATTCTTCCCCTTCCTCCTGGGATCACAGTTAATGAACATTCCAGTCCCTTAATAGTGGGGAAGGTCATATGATGGAATATGCCTAATGGAAATTGCACAGCTATAACCTAAGCTGCTTTCAGGCCTGGTCATTTGGAATGTACCCCACCTTGATTCCTACATTAGCTCCCATTCTGCACCTACCTTTGTGTCCACCAGTTGAGGATACCATGTTACAAATCAGTGGGTGTCTAGTTTCCTTGTAGTTGTTTGAACCAGAACACAGACCTTAGCCAGACTTCCCACCTGAATGCCATTAAATTGAAATTGACAAAGCCATAGAACTTTCTTCTTATACTTTTACTACACTCATATTTAGGGTTGTTTGTTAGCATGGTTAGAGCCCTCTGATAGAGCTGGAAAATTTTAGGTGGGAAATTTGAACACCACAGAATTAGGTTGAATGTTTAGGAAAGAAGCTGATAGCCAATACAGAGGGTAATCTCCATATATTTAAGCCAATACTTGTTCATCATCGGAAATGGAAAATGTAGAAACAAGATACTCAGATTTTGAGATAAGTCCAAGTTTAAATGTTAATTAATGATTACTTCATGTTTACCATACCTCCTGATTCAGAAGTATATAAAACCTATTGCCATTAATATTTCTGGATAAGACAACTAGGCATTTGTGAAAACAGGCAGGGTGTATTAAAAAGTTAGGCCTGTGCACTGGGAAATTAAATATCCATGAAAGCCAGAGAAAATAAAAATATGGATTTTAGTGTCTGTAGATAGTTGGGAATGAACAGTAAAGGAGGGTGAGGATGTCTGAATCTAAGCACAAGGAGAGTGGCTGATGCTGGAGGGAGGGAGGGAGGGGCTGTGACTGTGACCTCCTAGTGGAGACCAAGTTCTAGTTCCTAAACTTGTGGGAGTTACGACTCTGAGCACCTTATAATGATTCATTGTGGTGTATAATTATTTGTGCATTTGTGCTCATTCACAGTAAAATGGTACAACAACAACTAAATAAAAGCACAAGAGGCTGCAGCATTTGGCAAAGACCAATCCACTGAGTCTCCCTCCCTATCTCTACTTCAGGCCCACCCAAGGTCTAGCCCAGACATTCTGTAAAGTGAAGGATTTAAAGCTTTCTAAGCAATGCTTGTTAATAGTTATGCCATATCATTTTCTGTTAATTAATTAAGTCTAATCCCTGCAGTAGTATGAATGAGATAAATCAAAATAAAATATGAAGAAATAATTTGAGACTTATTTTGCAACATTCTGATGTTCTGTAACTTGATTCTGCGTCAGAGTAAAAAGCATGCCTAGAACATGGGCTTTGAGCAGGTTTCAAATGTGAGGTAATGGACACATAGCATCTTAGGTCATTTATTTCATTTTTCTCCTTTGTGAGTGTATAAATATTCTAATCTTTAAAATGTCTAAGTGCTTTCTCTGTAATTTACAATATTCATTTTAACTATTTTTAATACACCTTCAAATAACACCATCCATATAACACTACAAGTTGCAGACCTTATAATGAAATATTTCCAATTCTTCTTTCCAGTCCCTTATAACCTAATGTTCACTCATTTACTTATCCATAGTCTATGGTCATGTTATATTATACAGTAGGGATTAAAAAGTTATATTTTAGATCAATTAAAATAAGAAAATTAAAGTATTTTATTTTACCTTCACTTATTTATTTCTTCTCTTATGTTCTTCCTTTTTGTGGAGATGAATGTTTTTGATTTATACTTTTCCTTCTCCCTGAAGAATTTCTTTAATATTTCCTTATAGACAGTTCTGCTATCAATGAAGCCTGCATTTAATGTTATTCTGAGAAAGTCCTTTTTTCTCCTTCATTTTGAATGTTAATTTCACAAAATATAGAATTTTAGGTAGGTTTTTTAAAAATTATTTTCAACATTTTAAATATTTCAATCCATTTTCTTTTTGACCGCATGATTTCTGATGAGTTGTGTCATATACTTCTTATCTTATTTCTTCCATAAGTTTTTTTTTTATTTTTCATTTTAGTACTTGTTTCTTTAATTTTTCTACAGTTTTCATATGATATGTTTCAGTATTTCATTAAACCTCCTTGATAACCTCTGGAAATTCACTCAATATTCAGTTATCATCCTTAAATACACCAATGACTTCATGTAGAATGACCCAGCAATGATGATGGTGACATTTTCAAGATGTTGAACTAATGACATTCATTTCATGAGGGAGAGCACATATGTGTAAATGATCGTCATTTATGCAACTTTTGGAGAGGGACAAAGAAGTGGACAGTGTATAAAGAGGCCCTGTGATGCCCACATCCTGGTACACCCTCATATAACCCCCACTCACCCACACACCACACATGTGAATATAGGCAGGACCTGTGAATGCCTTGTAACCAATGAATATGGCAAAAATGAAGGGAGGTCACTCCCATGGTATTGTTACTTTCCATAACAGCCTTAGTCTTTTATATCATCCCCCATCACTGAATTGGAAGATGCAAGAATCAATTTATCTTACAATTTTCAGGATATTAATTCTGCCAGCAATGAACCTCCCCCAGTCAAATCTCAGAGGAGAGTGTAGTCTGGAGGAGAGTTTGATGAAGCCTTGTGAAAACTGATCAGAGGATCCAGCTAATCCAGTCCTAGACTTCTGATAACAGAAGCTGAGATAAATGGGTAGTGCATTAAGGTTCTAAATTTCTTGGAAACTGCATTCAGTAAATTGCACACACACACACATATACACACACACACATATATATTGTGCACATTTACTTTATAAATGTGCTTCAAAATATAGTCTTTAAACCATGGGACCAATTTGAAAAATTGCCTCATATCAGGCAACTCCGTTTGTGCCACACACCCACCCCTCAAGATCTTATTTTGCTCCACCATAATTGGGGAAGAGTTAAAGTGATTTCACATTGAACATGATCCAATGTGCCATGGGAACCAAGGTAGGCAGCATCCAACTGTGAGCTGCAACATCGTGGACATGAACTAGTACCTGCAGGATGACCACCAGGAGCTGCCTGGGTTCACTGTTTCCTCTAAAAAGAGCAGGAAGAGGCATAAATCTGGCACCAGGGGAGCATGAAGGATGGCTTCCACCATGGCCATATCCACCCCTGGCAATTCTCTGTGGATGGAGACAAAGGTACTTGAATTTGGCCACAATCTCCATCCCAGCACCAGGCTTGAGGGTGTACTTTGTCTGCTAACATCATGTCAGAGACCCCTTCTTGTCCTCATGAGGTCCTCAGCAAGATACTCACAGGAGTTCTCTGGCCTGCTCTTGGAAGTACTTACAGTTGTAGAGGGAGACCCTATTCAGAGAGGATCATCAGATTATATAATCTGAGATGAAAGATTGGAGAATTTGAAGTGGAAACTTCAGGAGGACAGAAAGTAGGACTGGAGGGAGAGCAGGATCCATTTTCAGTGAGATGTACAGCTTGGTTGGGGGAAGTTGGTTGCTGCCCCAGCTACAAGACTTTCACATAGCACATTCCTGATAAAACATTGTGCTCCCTTGAGTGTCTGATCCTCCAAAAAACAGACCTGCCCTGGGTATTG
>JAQZBX010021192.1:0-19024 GCA_029593785.1 Cabassous unicinctus
ATAAATAAATCTTAAAAAAAAAAAAATGAAATAAAGAATATAAAATATACAGCCTGAGACTCCTTTTGAAAAAATTATATTTAAGTATGGTTATAAAAGAGAATAAAAAGAATTATAAAACAATATTAACCAGGATAGATAAATCTGTATGTCCATAATGAGCCTCATATTTTGAAATTAAAAAGAAATAAAAACCTTTTATTGATGGTTTGTCAAAGATGAAATTCTGATGTTTGCATTTCCAAAATGGACATATATGTGAAAATGAATGGTTAATAGAAATCATTCTTTGGCTCAAAGACTTGTTAGACTACTAAAGAATAATGGCATCTTTTACCTTTGAAATAATCACAAACAAGATAGGTATCTCTCTTCATGGAATGAATTAAACTTAGTCCCCAACCCACCCCATCCCAGGCTAGAGAATTAACTCTTATCTCATTCAGTTTTTCAAGGTTTCTTCATTTTTACTAAGAACTCAACAGCCTTAAAAGTCTGTCAATTTTTAACATGAATCCTAGACTCATGAATTTTAAATGCTCAAGCTTTGGTATGCTGAGGGAGAAAAACCTGTTGAAAGCAGTCCACGATAGTAGGAAGACTCTCCTTGTGACATAATATATTTTTGTATCTTATTTTCTTGTGTGTTTTCTCTGTCAATAGTACTGGAATTCTAACCTTAGGAAAAGCACTGGACAGGGAAAGCACGGATCGCTACATTCTGATTGTCACGGCTTCAGATGGCAGGCCAGATGGGGTGAGTATATTCCCTGGGCAAGAGTTTTAAAAATAGTATTAAGGAAACTTAGAGAGTCTCATAGTCTTGCACTCTAAAATAATTTTTATAGTCATGAATTCATTTCTTAATCTCTTCTCACCTGGAACATCTTCTTATATTTACTTGCAGAACTGTTCTTTTTTTTCTACAATTAGCTCATTTAATAAATGAACTTTGAATTTGTTATGATGTTGCAACCTTTGATCTGATAGAAAAGATATTTATGATTCTCATTTTTACACAATTTATGGAGAAAATGAAATCTATCTTATAATAAGTGTTCCACTGTGTCTTTCATCAACACATTACTCTGAAATGTGTTCTGGTAGTTTTACTGTGTTGGAAACTGTTACCTTTCACCTGCCACTATTTGGGGGAGATTTCTAGATATATATCTTGAAGCACTTAGGAAATTTATTTAACTGATTTAATAGATATTTGTAAGCATCACTCAGAATCCTGACTAAACCTCGATGATTTAGGTGGCATAAATAGGCTCATAATTCTAGAGAAAATAAATTCTTTCCTCTTGACCTAAAGGAAAATCAGCTTTAAGAATAAATAAATTATTTTGTCAATGTGATGTGTCTTAAAATCATTTGTCCATGTTCTTGAAACTATACTACCTACAACCACCTCCACCTTGATTTTTAGGCATTGTAACTTCTCAATTGTTGGTAATGCCATTAGACCATATTTTCACCATTTCTCTATAACTAAAGTCAGTTTTTTTGATCATGTGCTTATGGGTCAACTGAGCATTATATTGCCTGGGAATAATTTCAAGCCTTGTATAGGTATATAACTGAGACTTATTCATTTCAAATAGCAACATATCTCTAATTTAGTTAAAATGAAGTATTTGGTCTATATGATATATTGGCTGGAAGATAAATGATAATGCTCTCCTCACATTTAATTTCAGCCTGCTAAAACGTAAAAGGGGTTACCTTTACAGTTTTAGCATCTTAATTCAAAATGATGAAAATAGTAAGGGATAATTAATTAAACTTGGTACTCACAACCTGCCCATAATAAGCTATTTGACATTTTTCAGACATTCAATAACTGTCTGTAGAAATTATTTTTTGAAAATGCAGAACACTTTTAGGAAGAAGTGGTGCCAATAGAAAGCATTTAGGTAGTGAAAGAGTGAAGAAAAAAATAAGCCTGCAATTCTTTTTTATATATGTAATGCTCTTGCTTAATATATTGTGCCTGGGTTATATATAGGTAGAGACATCGTTAGGAGACTTAAGAAGGAAGTAATTGAAGAACTTGACCTGTGATGAAAATTTAATGGATAACTTAACTGGGCTGAAGGGAAAAATTCCAAGGAGGAGGAGAAATTATTTAGCATAGATTAAGGTGTATATTTAGAGGAAAGTGAAATTAAGAGGGAGCATTGAGGTCAACAAATAAGAAGGGAGAAGGGGAAGGCATAATACATAGCTTTAAGATGTGTCACATTAAAAATTAGAAAAGTAATGGCAACAACATTAGCTGGGACATTTTAAATCTAGCCTTAAAAATAAAATTTCTTAGACAAGAGAACAGATGGAAAAGAAAAAGTATATTTAGATGTCTGGCATTATTTACATCTGCTAAATATGGTTTTACCCACATTAAAAACTGAAAATAAATTGTAGGATAAAATTAGGGGTTTGACTCTTTCTAGGGTGTTTTTCATTTATTTATTTGTGCATTTCAGTTTCCCTCAGCCAGGTTCTTTATTATTTCTGGGTCCACATTTCCTTATTCTTATTATTGAAAAGGTCTCTTTCAGCTTTAAAATTATTTTTTTCAAATTTTGTTTTTTATCTTCAAAAGTTTGAAATTACTTGGAAATTTTTGAAGTAGTCAGATTCCTTAAGAAAAGCTTCTACCGGTTTTTTATTTCAATAGGCTAATCTTTTTTTCACATTTTCACTGAAATATACTTTGATGGAAATTTTTAATGTTATAGATTAGTTTTTAAACCAGTTTATAAAGTCTATTAAGAACTTCTTGAAAGTACGCAAAATAAAAAGTTAAAGAAATAATCTGTCACTTCCACAATAGCCCCAGACACCAATTGCAAATACTGCAGTAACTGTCCAGGTCAATTCTGACTGTACCAGGAGTTAGGCGAGACTCTAAAATGCAATCCTTTAAAGACTGCTCTTCGAGCACCAGGTGCGATCTCAGGGCCCTAAGCCCCCCTGCACTTCTAACCAACTGACTACAAATTCAGGGGTTTCCACCATCCTCTCGAGTTGGATAATTTGCTAGAATGATTCAAAGAACTTACTGCAAACCCTATACCTGTTGTTATATAGCGCTATACTTATAGTTTTATAGTTAACTTACTGAATACTTATAGTTGGATTATAGTAAAAAGATACAGATAAGGGGAAGCAAAGAACAGACATATAGGGCAAGATCTGGGAGGATCTCAAATGCAAGCTTTCCTGACCTCCATAAGGAGTTAGAACTCATCACCGTCCCAGCACAGCAATATCTCTATCAGTTATGGAAATTCATCAGGAGGGTCCTCAGTCACCCTTCTCTCCCAGAGGTCAGAGTGGGAGGCTGATAAGATTTATCTCAAAGCCCCACCTCCCCATGATTGGTCTTATAGCAGGAAAGCACTCACCCTAGGACTGCAGATGTGCTTGGTCCTTCCCTGTAATCTTGTCAGCAGTGAACTATGATCTGGTTCTACCATGAATAACAAAAGACCATCCTATCATGGGAAATTTTTTAAATGTAGTGGTTTACCTCCCCAGGAATTAAGAACCAGTCAAATTTTTCATTATACTGCCAGTTACACTTTACCTAATTTAATATACAGTAATAGAATATAGGAAAACTTCTATAATACTTTTTTTTTTCTTTTGGAGGAATATACTATTTACTTTCTCTTTTTAAAAGCCACCATGTAATGTTCTTTACTTGAGTCCATCCAATCTTAGCTAAAAAGGCATTTTGTTGAAAACCTGGACAAACTTTATTATATGTTTATGGATATAATTTGATTAACAATCAATGGCAGCATAAGCATTTAGGAATGTGACTATAAGTTACAGAATACTCAGTCATAAATAGCTTACACTAGTCAGGGTTTGTTCTCAAATAAAAAGAAATCTAGAGGTGGGCTATAAAGAGATGGCGGAGGGACTCAACAATACCATTAGGGATGCCTCTCTCTATTTTCTGCTCTGCTATTTTTAGTATGTTTACTTTCATCCTTATCCTTGATACTTAATGATCTCAAGATGGTTACTGCAACTCCAAGTATCAACTTTCAATTCAGAAAAGAAGAGGGTGGGCACAGGATAAAGAATGCCAGAAGAGTCTCTCCTCACCTCTCCATCCCCTTTTCTAAAACAGGAAACCAAAAGCTTTTGCAGAAACCCTACCTAATCTTCCATCTTGTTGTCCATAACTAGTCATACTCAGTTGAAAGTTAGCTAGTAGATTGAACTTGTGGATCTTGGTTGTGCCAATCAACCAATAGAACAATGAAAGATAAATATGCAAATAGTGAACAGATTTTTTTTTTTCATTTTGTTTCTTAAAAACAAATTTGCCAGTTGTCATCTCCCAATCATTGCTCTTCTAAATGTAAAGTTGTTCTGTACCTTGAATATTCTGACCAGATTTCATGTGTTTAGCAATATTATTTTCCTTAATAGATATGATGAGCAACTTGATTCTATCAAGATTTGTCTCTTTCTTTAAAATGTGCTTGAATTGCTGGCTTGAATTACTCAATTGTGGCTTGCCTAGTGAATACTTATAATGTTTTACAACTTCAGATGGCCAGAAAGCTAGCAACTTTGTTTTGGCCTTGAACTAATATTATTCTGTAACATTGTCTTAAACATTACAATATAAATAAACAGTTAGAATCTAGAAGCTGAGCATTTAACTATTTAATCAAAACCTAGGGAACATATATGAACAAGAGGAAATGTGTGAAATTCATATGACTTTGAATTTTGATATGATTTGTTTTAATAAGATTTTAGAACAGAAGACAGATTGTTATAGAGTAGCAAAACTATAGATTCAGATATTAAAAATATATATTCTTATAGATATGATAACTCCTGATATTATTTTTTAATCTATGCTTGATTAATTTGTGTATATACTCTCTTTGATTTTAAATTAGACATTTTAAAATTAATATACATAATTTTGATTTTTTTTAAAACAGTTATCTGAATTTTAGCACCTGTCTAGATTTAATATGACCATGTAATTTCCAAAGGAGAGCATGCCACATGTTCATTCTCCTTGAAAAACATAAATTTACTTTTCTTGATTCTTGGAATAAAATAATGAAATATTCAGCATTTTCTAAAACAAGTCTTACAGAATTTTTATTTTTGTTTTTAAAGTATGAGATAATCTATAATACCCTACTATTCCTTTTATGTTTTATCTAGCATTAGATAAGCTTACATTGGGCTTTAAAAACAGGATTTAAGCAAAATAAACAATAAAATAAATATATAACCATTTGTTAAATATGTGTGATGCAAAATAATTTAAAACTCATCTATCATTTCCTAATTATAGGGTTTTATATAGACAATATAGCTTTTGTATAGACAATTTTACTTAGTGCCTAAATATTTTTATTTTTTAAAGTTTCTGATTATATTTTATATTTATTTACTTGGAAAATTGAGGTATAATATTATTTTAGAGGGCATTTGTTATGATGAAGCAATTTTTTAATCTCTTTAATTATCTCCTCATGGGTTTCTCATTTGGTTAGATGGCACATATGTGTGTGTGTGTGTGTGTGTATAGATTCTGAACAGATGAAGAGTTCTTTATATTTTATTTGTATATATTTATATTTTAATTATATTTTATAATCAAAAAGTGTTAGATAAACACTAGATAATGTTCAAAATCTAAATATCTAATATTAGATAAATATTAGATAGAATTCAAACTCATCTGTAATTTTATAGGTGAAGTTGAAGAGGTTCAGAAAGGTAAAGTTACAACATGAAGGTTAAATTTAGAGCCCATACTAGCACTCATGACTCCTCAGAGCTCAATATATCCTCAGTGTACCGTCAGTCTTATCAGTAGATCCACCTGGTCCTTTGCAACAGATTTTCTTTTGCTTCTTGGACCAGGGTAAAATGTTGACCATTCAGAATTCTAAATAAATAGATTGAGATAAAACAATTATTGGCCCATAAAATAAAATGAATTCATGCAAATTCATATCACTGTAATTGTTTCTTTGGGATTGAAAATATTCTCTAATTCATGCATTATTTAATATGTATTTATGTTAAACACATCTGATCACTGGTGTAACTTACTAAATAAATTGCCATCATAATTCTGTTTAAATTCTGTTTAAATTCTATTTAAATTTTTCGTCTCTTTACATGCCTTGATATTCAGATATATACAATATATGTTTGTGTATACATATATATGTGAAAACCGTTATTCGTACTGTATTGACCAATTCTGTGTGCTGTTTCCCCAAAGCATGGAAAGTGATAATATTCATCCATAATAAGAATAATCATTTATTGTGAAATCTTAAGTCTTCCCTTCTCACGTAATAATATTATAATTTATGCCCTAGGTAGAGCAACTTTTTATGCATATTTTTTAAATATTTTGTATAGATATGTCTCTAGATACATTTACACATTGACAAAAAGGCAGGCACATCATTCCAGTCTCTTTTTCTCAGTTATGTAGAATATAGTACATATTATTCTGTTTGTTTATGATGTGTTTTCATTTATAACTGTCAGGATATAAAATCATAATAATTTGTCTTCAGCAACTTGAGAATTAATAAAATTCAAATGCATTAATTATCTTCTAGTTCTAGTAATTTTACAAATTAGTAGTTAGACTCACCAAATTCCATAAAATAAAAGAAAGAAAGATTATAAAACACTTTTTAAAAATATGTTTTTATTAGAGAGGTTGTGAACTTACAAAACAACCATGCACATGATTCACCAACACACCACACGGTTGTGGAACATTAGTTACAGATTATGAGATATTATCAGACTATTGCCACTAACTATGATCTATAGCATACATTTGGTATATTTCATCCATATGTCCCTACTATTAGCACAGTACCTTTGGCATTGATACAAGAATATTACAGTCTTGCTGTTAACTATAGTCCAAAGGTTATATTAATTGAATTTTACCAATGCTTCTCCACATTCTTACCACCTTGCAATAGTGATGTATATTTGTTTGCATTCATAGAAGGAAATTTTTGTATTTGTACTATTAACCACTTCCCATCCACCTCGGGGTTCACTGTATTATTCAGTCCCTAGATTATTCTCTAGCTTTCCTTCAACTAACATTTACATCCATGCACTACCCTTTCAGCCACAATCCCATTTATAAACCAGCTGCATTAGTTCTAATCACAATAATGTGTTACCATCAATTCTATCCATGTACACACTTTTACAGTCAAGTTAATTAAAACTTGTACATACACTAATCATCAGTACCCCTTCTCAGCCCTCCTCTTATCTCCTAACAACCTATTCTCTAGATTTTATCTCCATGCATTTTTCTTTGTATTTAGTTCATATTAGTGAGAACATGCAATATCTGTCCTCTTGTGTCTGGCTTACTTCACTTAGCATAATGTCTTCAGGGTACATCCATGTTATCATATGTGTCCCAATTTCATTTCTTGTTACAGCAGCATATGTATATACCACATTTGTTCATCCTTTCATTGGTTGACTGACACTTGTGTTGTTTCCATCTTTTGGCAATTGTGAATAACACTGCTATGAATATCCGGTGTGCAAATGTCTGTTTGTGTCACAGTTTTCAGTTCTCCTGGATATATTCCTCATAGAGGACTTGCTGAATCATATGGCAGTCCTATATTTAGCTTCCTAAGGAACTGCCAAGCTATCTTCCACAGAGGCTGCACCATTTTACATTTCCACCAACAGTGAAGGAGTGTTCCTATTTCAACATAATCTCTCCGGCGCTTACTATTTTCTTTTTTTTTAATAATGTCCATTCTTTGTGGTATGAGATGATATCTCATTGTCATTTTGATTTGCCTTTCGCTAATAGCAAGTGATACAGAATATTTTTTCATGTGCTTTTTGGCCGTTTGCATATCCTCTCTGGAGAAATGTCTAAGTCTTTTGTCCATTTTTAAATTGGATTGCTTGCTCTTTTATTGTTGAGTTGTGTGATCTCTTTATATAGAATGGAAATCAAACCCTTATCAGATATGTGGTTTCCAAATATATTCTGCCATTGAGTGGGCTTCCTTTTCACTTTCTTGATGAAGTCCTTTGAATCACAAAAGTGTTTAAGTTTGAGAAGGTCCCATTTATCCATGTTTTCTTTCGTTGCTCATGCTTTCTGTGCAAGGTAGCCACTGGAGGTGCTGAAGGCAGGGAGAGGGAAAAAGAGGTGTAATATGGGGGCACTTTCAGGACTTGGAATTGTCCTGAACGACATTGCAACAACAGATACAGGCCATTATATATCCTGCCATAACCTACAGAATTGAGTGGGAGAGAGTGTAAACTACAGTGTAAACTATATTCATCATTAGTGGCAATGCTCCAAAATGTGATCAATTGCAATAAATGTACCACACTAATGAAAGAAGTTGTTAATGTGGGGAAAAGTGGGAGGTGTGTGGAGTGGGGCATATGGGAATCCCTTATATTTTTTTATGTAACATTTTATGTAATCTAAGTATCTTTTAGAAAAAATAAAAAATAGATTTAAAAAAATCTACCACCTACCACCCGGTCTAAAAGTTGTTTTCCTACATTTTCTTCTAAGAGTTTTATGGTTCTAGTTTTATATTTAGGTCATTGATCCATTTTGTGTTAATTTTTGTGTAAGGTGTGAGACAGGGGTCCACTTTCTTTTTTTTGATTATGGATATCCAGTTCTCCCCACATCATTTGTTGAATAGACTGTGTTGTCTATTTGACAGGCTTGTCAAAAATCACTTGACAATAGATGTGGGGTATGTTTCTGAGCCATCGTTTCTGTTCCATTGGTCTATGTGTTTATGTGTCTGTCTTTATGCAAGTACCACACTGTTTGTTCACTGTAGCTAGGTAATATTATATAAAATCCAGAAGTGAGAGTCCTCCAACTTTGCTCTTCCTTTTTCTATGTTTTTTGCTATTTGGGGCCCCTTCGTCTTCCAAATAAATTTGATAATTGTGTTTTCCATTTCTTTAAAAAATTCTTGTGGAATTTTTCTTGGGATTGCATTGAATCTGTATATCAATTTGGTTAGAATTGAAATCTTAACAATATTTAGTCTTCCAATCCATGAGCATGAATTGTTCTTCCATTTGTTTAGGTCTTTTTTTTATTTCTTTTAGCAATGCATTGTAGTTTTCTGAATACAAGTGCTTTAAGTTCTTGGTTAGGTTTTTTCCAAAATATTTGATTCTTTTAGTTGCTATTGAAAATGTAATTTTTTTCCTGACTTCCTCCTCAGATTGTACATTACTAGCATACAGAAACACTACTGGTTTTTGCATGTTAATTTTATATCCTTCCACTCTGTTGAAATAGTTTATTAGCTCTAGCAGCTTTGTTGTAGATTTATTGGGATTTTCTGGGTATAGGATCATATCATCTGTGAATAGCAAAAGTTTTACTTCCTCCTTTCTGATTTAGATGCTTTTTATTTTTTGCTCTTGTCTGATTGCTCTAGCTAGAACCTCTAGCACTATATTGAACAACAGTGGTGACAGTGGGCATCTTTGTCTTGGTCCCAATTTCAATGGGAAACCTTTCTGTATTTCACCATTGAGTACAATATTAACTGTGGGTTTTTCATATATGGCCTTTATCATGTTGAGAACATTTCCTTCAATTTCTATTTTTGTAGTACTTTTTATCAAGAAAAGATGCTGTATTTGTCAAATGTCTTTTCTGCATCAATGAGTAGGATCATGTGATTTTTCTTCTTTGATTTATTAATGTGGTGTATTACACTGATTTATTTTCTTGTGATGAACTACCATTGCATGCCTGGTATAAAACCCACTTGACCATGATGAATATTTCTTTTAATGAGTTGTTGGACTTGATTAGCAAATGTTTTGTTGAGGATTTTTGCATCAATATTCATTACAGAAATGGGTCTGATATTTTCTTTTTTCGTAATATCTTTATCTGGCTATGGTATTAGGGTGATATTGACTTCATAGAATTTGATTGATAGCATTCCTTCTTGTTCAGTTTTTTTAGAAGAGCTTCGGTAAGATTGGTATGGCATCTTCTTTGAATGCTTGGTAGAACTCACCTGTGAAACCACATGGTCCTGGGCTTTTCCTTTTTGGGAGTAGTTTGATGACTTTCAATATTTTACTTGTAATTGGTTTGTTGATGTCTTCTATTTCTTCTAGGTCAGTGTAGGTTGTTCATACATTCCTAGGAACTTTTCCATTTCATCTATATTGTCTAGTTAGTTGGTGTACAGTTGTTCATAGTATCCTCTTATGATCTCTTTTATTTTGGGGGTCAGTAGTAATGTCCCCATTTTCATTTTTTATTTTATTTTATTGCACCTTCTCTCTTTTTTTTCTTTATCAGTCTAGCAAAGGGTTTGTCAATTTTGTCAATATTCTCGAAGAATCAACTCTTGGTTTTGTTAATTCTCTCTGCTGTTATTTTGTTCTCATTTCATTTATTCCTGCTCTGATCTTTATTTCATTTCTTCTGCTTGTTTTAGGAATAGTCTGCTGTTCTTTTTCTAGTTTCCTCAGCTGTGTAGTTAGATCATTGATTTTAGCTCTCTTTTGTAATATCAGCATGAGGGCTATAAATTTCCCTATCAGTCCTGCCTTTGCTGCATCCCATAGGTTCTGATATGCTGTGTTCTTGTTCTCATTTGTCTTGAGATATTTATTGATTTCTATCACAATTTCTTCTTTGACCCACAGATTATTTAAGAATGTGTTATTTCATCTCCATATATGTATTAGTCAGCCAAAAGGGGTGCTGATGCAAAATACCAGAAATTGGTTGGTTTTTATAAAGGGTATTTATTTGGGTCAGAAGTCCATAGTTACCAGGCCATAAAGTGTAAGTTTCTTCCCTCACCAAAGTCCACTGCCACATGTTGGAGCAAGACAGCTGCTGACATTTGCCAGGGTTCAGGCTTCTTGGGTTCCCTCTTCCCGGGGCTGCGTTTCTTTCTGGGCTCAGCTCCTCTGTTTCCTCCACAAGGTCAGCTGTAGACTATGAGGCTCTCTAGGCTTTGCTTCTCACCACAGGGCCAGCTGTGAACTGTCAGGCAAACGACTCGTCTCTTTTCCCAGGGCCTTCTCTCCTTCCTCATCAGAACTCCAACATTAAAACTACTACAACTCTGTCTTTTGCCATGTCTTTTTAACTTTGAGACCCCACCTACCAAGGGGTGGAGCTCAATACCCTCCTGACGTGGCCCAGTCAATGCCCTTATCATAACTTAATCATGCCCAGATTAACAGGCCAGTTTACAAGCATAATCCAATATCAATTTTTGGAATTCATAACTATATCAAACTGCCAAACTGCTACAATATATTTGTGAATTTTCCCTTTTTCTTCCTGTTGTTGATTTCCAACTTTATTCCATTATGCTCAGAGAAAGTGCTTTGTATAATTTTGATCTTGTTGAATTTATTGAAATCTGCTTTCTGACCCATCATATGATCTATCCTGGAGAAAGATCCATGAGCACTTGAGAAGAATGTATATCTTGCTGTTTTGGGATGCAATATTCTGTATATGTATATTAGGTTTAGTCCATTTATTATATTATTTAAGCTCTCTGTTGCTTTATTGAACTCTGCCTAGATGTTCTGTCCAATGCTGAAAGTGGTGTATTGAAATCTCCAACTATGATTGTAGAGACATTTATTTCTCCCTTCAGTTTTACCAATGTTTGCCTCGTGTAATTTGGGGCATCCTGGTTAGGTGCATAAACATATATGATTGTCTTTTCTTCCTGGTGAATTGCTCCTTTTATTAATATATAATGTCCTTCATTTTCCCTAATAACAGTTTTGCTTTTAAAGTCTATTTCATCTAATATAAGTATAGGTGATTCAGCTTTTTTTTTTTTTTTCTGCATGCATAGAATATCTTTTTCCAGCATTTCACTTTCACTCTATTGGTATCCTTGGGTCTAAGGTGAGTCTATTGTAGGCAGACTATAGATGGATCTTATTTTCTTACCCATTCCGCCAGTCTGTGTCTTTTAATTTAGCAATTTAATCCATTAACATTTAATGTTATTACTCTAATGGCAGTTCTTATGTCACTCATTTTGACCTTTAGGCTTTATCTGTCATATTTTATTTTCACCACTATTTTTACATTTTTAGTTACTTTTACTTACATCATTTTCATTTCTAGACTGTCTTCCAAACCTCTCTCTCAAGTCTTTTCTTTTCAGGCTGTAGCACTTCCTTTAGTATTTCCTGCAAAGCTGGTCTCTTGGTTACAAACTCTCTCAGTTTCTGTTTATCTATGAATATTCTAAACTTTCCTTCATTTTTTAAAGTAAATCTTGCTGGATATAAGATTCTTTGCTGGCAATTTTTCTCTTGCAGTATCTGAAAAATATCATACCACTGCCTTCATGCCTCTATGGTATCTGATGAGAAATCAGCACTTAATCTTATTGGGTATTCCTTATATGTTATGTTTTGCTTTTCTCTCACTGTTCTCAGAATTCTCTTTTTCTTTGGCTTTGGACATTCTGATTATGTGTGTCTCGGAGTTGGTCTATTTGGATTTATTCTGATGGGCATACATTGTGCTTCTTGGACAAGGATATCTATATCCTTCAATAGGGCTGGGAAATTTAATACCATTATTTCTTCAAATATTCTTTCTAACCCCTTTCCCTTTTCTTCTCCTTCTGGGACACCCATGACTGTATGTTTGCATGTCATTTGCCATCATTTCACTCCAAGATGGTGCTCAATGTTTTTCTATTTTTTTATCTGTTCTTTTGTATGTTCACTTTGGGAGCCCATGTCTTCAAGTTCACTGATCCTTTCTACTGCCTCTTCAAAGCTGCTGTATATGCCTCCAGTGTATTTTTAATTTCATTCATTGTGCCTTTCATTCCCATAAGATCTGCTATTTTTCTATGTGTTCTTTCTAATTCTTTTTTGTGCTCACCTGCTTTCTTTTTAATATCCTTAATCTCTTTATCCATCTCATTGAATTTATTAAGGAGGCTTGTTTGAACATCTGTGATTAGTTGTCTCAACTTCTTTATGTCATCTGAAGGCTTATCTTGTTCCTTTGACTGGTCCGTATCTTCCTGTTTCTTGGTATGGATTGTAATTTGTTGTTGCTCTCTTTGCATCTGGCTTACTAGATATATTTATTCTAAGTGCAGTTTCTCTCTTTAGTTTAGGGTTTGCTTGCCCTTTCTCCCTTGCTGTTTGTATAGTAGAAGCTGAGGATGTAGTTGGTACTGTATATTGTGGAGGATGATGCTGCCCATGTTACCCCAGGAACCGATGAAGCTTCTCCCATCTTTCTTCTCTGCCAGGGGTAGGTACAGAGCCACAGCTGTCTGTTGTAATCCAAGCCATGCAGAACAAGACCATCTCTAGTTATCCAGAGAGATTGATGAAGCTTCATGCCCCTTCCTCCCCTGCCTGAGTTGGGGATGGAGCTGCAGGTGTGGGCAGCAATCTAATCCATGTAGGTCAAATCTGACTGCAGTTGCCCACATAGACTGACCTAGCACCAGCCCCACACCTCCTCTTCCAGGGTTGGGGATAGACCCTCTGGAGTGCCCCAAAATTGAATCTGTGTGGGCCGAATGCTCCTGCAATTGCCCTGAAAGCCTGAGTGAATACTATCCCATCTACCCTTTAAGGAGTGGGGATGGAAACACAGGCACCAAGCGGACCATTCGGTGTGTGCCAAAAGCACCTGCAGTTGCCCAGTTAGGCTGATAAAACATAGTTCTCCTCCTATCTTATTTGGGGGATAGGGGTGGATCCAAAAGCACCCAACAGACCTGCCCATGCAGGCTGATAGTGCCTGCAGATGCCCGGAGAGGCTGAGGAAACACCAGTCTCCTATTATCCTATTGGAGGTTGGGGATGGAGCTACAGGTGTCTGAGTATCCAGTCTCTGTGGGCAGAAAGCACCTGCAGATGCCCAGAGAGTCTGAAGAACCACCAGCCCCCTCCTATTCTATAGGTGGGGGGTGGGGGTGGAATTGAAGGCCCTCTGCCAATCAGTCTGTGTATACTGAAAACAACTGCAGTTGCCCAGAGAGGCCAAGGAAACACAGGCCCCTTCCTATCTTATTGGGGTACAGGGATGGAGCCCCAGAAATCCAACTGTTCAGTCTGTGCTGGCTGAAAGCACCTGTCATTACCCAGAGGTGCTGGTGCAGTTTCTTCCCAAACAGCAGTGGGGCTGGAACTTAGGCTAGAGCTGCAATCCGATCTGGGTAGAAAGAATCTGGTCCCTACAGTCACTGTGATTTTCAATCAGCCCTGCTTCCCCTCAAGCTGAGGGCAGAGTTAAAATGGCAGCTACTGCCCTCTTTCCAACTTGAACAGGTTCAAACTTCTTCTGTTCTTAGGATTATACTTTAGCCAGCTGAATTTACTAATCAGTAGCTGAAGTTGGTGCACATCTGTCTCTTCCTTTCCTGTTTTTGGGAAATGGAGCTTCCAATCCCAGCCATGGAATAGCTTCTGAGGTAGCTTGCACTGTCAGTAGATGATGGGCACTGGCCTCTGAGGTGTGGAGTGCTCTACTCATGAATCTTCACTACAGATGGGCAGTCTCCTCCTTCCATTCTTTCAAGGATGTTGCAAGATGTTCTTTTGGTCTCCTGGGCCCCTAAACTTTGTGATCGCTAACTGCCCTGTAGGGTGAGCTGACTCTTGGAGCTCCTTACTTTGATAAAACACTTTTAATGAAAGTATGTTTCTGTGAATTAAAGAAAAAATGCTTTGTATAGATGAATGTACATTATTTTCTTTGAACTGTGCTTTTTCATCTCACAATTTTTATAGCTTATTAAACTAAAAAGCTATATTAACTTCTTTATTTCAGATCCTTACCAGTTTATGAAAATAAATATATATTCAAAAACAGAAATGTCTACTTGTATAGTGGAGATTGGGATATATGTAGTGAGGTTTCATCCCTGCTTAAAATAAAAAACTTATTATAATTAAAATAAGTAATACTCACCAAAGTGAACAATTGTGATATTTAATCCTAAAATGCAAATATTTCCTGCTAGTAGAATTGTATATTGATATAACTTTTGAGAATATAATTAATAAGGCAAATTCCCTTAAATTCATCTCCATTTAAAATGTTTTTTAAGGGAATGAAGCTGGTGTTTAGAAAGTTGCTTCTAGTTACAAGAAATAGAATATAGCTAATTGGCAAAGAACAGGGAAATGTATAAATAAACTTTCATATCCTCATATGATTGCATATACAGCCACATTTAAAATGTGATTTCAGAAATGTTTTATTAATATAATACAGTTTCATGGTTTAATAAAAATGCAAAAAGCTGAAAAAATATTATTCACATTCCATTGTTTATCCTAAATCCTTATAAAATGAACATAAATACTAATCATATATTTTAGTATTTTATATGTGTAATTTTGTTGTATAATACATTTATTCAATTAATAATGGTATAAAAATTTAAATTTTGTGTTTCAATATGAAATACGTCAAGAATCACTTCATTAAAATATTCTGCTCTATCAAGAAGAACACAATGTGATTCCTCTATTAGCACATTGCATTTGAGCTTTGTAGGTTTTAAAAATATAATGCACCTATAATAAGAGCCTATTAAATTTACTGGTGAACTGTTTCCATTAATTGATAGACTATTACCAACCAATATTAAATTTTTATAGTAAACAATGGATTATGAAAAAATTTATTGATAAAGCTGAATAATTATACTTGTTTACCTATATAAACAGTGTCTAAAAAGCTTGTGAAAAACAAGAAGAATAAATATCTCTTTAATTAGCTGTGTTATTATTAAGCTGTTATAGCTGCTAGCTCTATTATTACAGAAGTTTTTTGGTACCATGCAGAAAACTACATGAGTCTATCAATAGGAATTTTCTCTCATGACTGAGATTGAGATTTTTTTCAGTCCTTACTTTTATCAATTTTCCAAGCAACTTACAATTATTTATATAGCTGATCAAATTAAATATTGTAAATGCAAAAAAACACCACTTAAGGACTAAGAATAGGAATTTTTGAAAAATATCATTCACATAAACTGTTTATTAAGAGCATAATCGTTAATAATAAGACAGAAAGGTCCTTGGTCACCTTTCATTTTAAAAAGTCTCTTCTTTATTGTGTGTAACATGAAAGAAAAAATAAAATTACAAAGTACTGAAATACGCCTTTCGATTTGAAATTGAATAAATTCTGAAAGCTCTAGGCAACTGCTGGCAACTGTAAATTTTCAAAATAGAAAAACACATAGGGATAATTATTTATTGGAAGTAATAATCATAAACCTCTTAAAGAAATTACACAAAAGAAAGTCCACCTGAATAGATATAATTTTCTCTACTAATGTCAAAACTTTTCAGTTTGGTTCATATGGTCTTTCATAATGAACTCAAGAAGTTATATTTCCTCAAACTTGTCTGTATTAGTCAGCCAAAGGGTTGCTGATGAAAAGTACCAGAAATCTATTGGCTTTTATAAAGGGTATTTATTAGGGGTAAATGATTATAGTTACAAGGCCCTAAAGAGTCCAACTCAAGGTTCATTTCTCACCAAAGTCAGTAGCCACATGTTGAAGCAAGATGGTTGCCAATTTCTGCGAGGGTTCAGCATCCCCTCTCTCAGCTAAAGGCTGGCATGTGGTTTGTTTCATTCTGTCATCTCTCCTCAAGGTTCCAGGGTCAAAGTTCTCTCCTCTGCTGTGTCTGTGGAACTTTCTATATCCCTGTGTCCTTCTGTGCATCTTCTTGAGTGAGTGTCCATTTATATAGACCACTAAGGAGATGGAGACTCAACCTTGAGTTACACCCTACTGACGTGATCAAATCAAAGCCCTAATCTTAACGTAAATAATCAAAGACATCTCAGTTGAATCTAATACAATTGAAGGGGATCACACCCAGAAGAACAGACCAGTTTACAAACATAATCCTTCTTTTTTTGAACTTATAAATAATATCAAACTGCTACATTATCTATTGATTTTTTATTATGTTCTTTAAAAATATAATACATCTATAAACAATGAAATGAACAATGAAATATCTCAGAGAGTAAGGCCTTAGTAGATGGCTAGAGCAGTAGACCATTAGATTGATAAACTGATTGATGGATAGATAGAAACAATATTTTAAAGTATTCACCATAAAGCATTAATTGCTTCATATATAGAGAGTATAAGAAAATCAAAGCTGATTAAATCTACCCACTCTATCACCACTTACCCACCATGGGAATTTTTGCTAATGTAGTGAATTATATTGCCTCTACGTAAAAATACATCCCCTTGCCTTATGTCCCTAGACCAACAGTGAAAGTAACCACAACTATGTTTAATTTAAATTCACAGAAGGAGAAGTTGTTAATGGTAATAGTAATTTTTTCTAGTGTGGCATAATTTTAGGAAACATATTTCCAGCATATTAGTTTTAATATTAAATATATAATGAGATAAGATTTGTTACTTTCTAAATTGCTTAATTGCCCACAAATCTTATTCTTACAGATGGCTTTCATTACTTTCCAGTTTATTTCTCAAAGAGTGGTCTATAAACAACTCACATTGGAATCATTTGGCCAGTCAATTAAAATGTAGATTTCTGGGCTTCCCATTACATTTATTGAATCAGTATGTCTCAGAATGAAGCCTAATGATAAACATTATTAACAAACTTATAACTATTGATAAGGAGTTTCGTATCAATACTAAAGTTTGAGAACCACCATAGGAAGCATTTTGAAAATTAATAGAATAGTTCCTCCGTTAAGATTGAATTACATTCTTTTTCATGTATTGTGCACATGAACTAATATGTTAAGCAAAAGAAAACTTTGTCAATTCATATAGCGACCAAAACCCTCAAGTTTGATATAAATGTGTATGCTTTGCCCCAGTTGGAGCTGCATCATTTCTAATAGAGTACGCTCCTACACAGTCAGTCATACTCCAAGTGCTATGACTATCAGGATTTGAATTGTTCAGGTATTCCTCCGAAAATGCCTAGATAGCTGGTTTATGGTTACCAGAAATTAAAACAGTAGCATGAGAGTTCAATTTTAGAAACTTTGAATTTGATTTAACTATCTCGGTTGGAAATGCAGGTTGAATTTAGTTCATAACAAAAAATGAAATTAGGCCAAACCGCACAATCTTTTATCCACTGTGCCTTTATAGTTGAATATTTTGAAAAATACTATTTTTGCATCTATGTCCCAAATATGTAGAGAAATCTCTTCTTGAATTTCCTTTCTGCCTATTATTTTAATAAAATAATTTTTAAGATAGTCAAGAATAACAGTGTAAGCAAAGCAGAGAAATTGGTTACTTTATTAGCTTTATATCTTATATTTTATTGAATTTCCATGGAATAAATAAATTTTTAAAATTAACTGGTGTGAAATTACATTAGTTGACATATTGTTCTTTTCACCTATTTTGCTACCAACTTAACTGGTAGTAAATAATTCCTGATAATCTGTGTTATTTCATAGTATTTGAACTTAAGCAAGTGAAAATCTGTCTCTGGTAAGCTACACAATCATACTGTAGAACTTAAATCCTTACTGAAGCACTTTGGTGCTATCCTCAACCAATCTGATAGTTTTTATGTGATCATGTTATATGGCTAACAAATCTAAACTGTTTCAGAAGAAATTAATCTATGCATGTTCATGGCTTTACATTTCTACCAGAGACGTGGATATTGTTCATGTCATATAAAATCCACTAAAGCATTGAGAAACATGTCTACATGATCCATAAATATCAGCCCCTATTGACACAAAAATAGTGGACTTGTTATGTATCTTCTTGATTTACTCAGTGATCCAGTTCTGTTTCACATTTCCAAGTTTTTGGCTGTAGTCTTTGACTAAGGACCCAGAATAGTCTGACCATATCCCACTCCACAATGCCAATAACCAAAATGCCAGCAACCCTGGCATAAAGGGCATCGGGCAGTT
>JAQZBX010021192.1:19124-32571 GCA_029593785.1 Cabassous unicinctus
ACCTACAGCTGCATGTGTTTGTGTGTGCATGTTTTTAGTTAAATGTTTTCATGGAAACAACATGTACACAGAGGAGTATAAAAACTGTAATTGTACAGTTCAATGAACTTTCACATAGTGAACAAACCTATATAGCCACTACCTAGAGAAAGAAATAGAAACTAATCAGTGCTCCAGAAACTCAGCCTTATGTTTTCTCAATCTCTCCTCTACCTCTTCCCCAAAAAGACCAACTGTCTACAATAAAGAGATTGTGCCTGTTTTTGAACTTTATTTAAATATACCATGTAGTATGTCTTCTTTTATGTCTGATTTTTTCAGACATATATTCAACCTTATATTTATGAAATTAATCCATGTGATTACGTGTAGCAGTAGTCTGTTCATTCTTACTAATGTATATTATTCCATTGTATGCAAAAATCACAAGTTATATAGCCATTCTACTATTGATGAACATTTGGTCTGTTTCAAGGATTTGACTATATAGCACTGCTCTGACCATCTTTGCATATATCTTTAAATAAAATGTTATTGAGTTATTACTTATAGGACATGTGAATAGCTGTATGAATATTCATAGGATAAACACACTTTTGTAATCAGTACACAGATAAAGAAATGAGCCATTACCTATACTCCAGACAGCTCATCCTTGCCTCATAAATTTTTAATGATTCCTAGACACTGTGTATGAAAAACTATAGAGGTTTTGGATAAACTTATCTTACTCAAAAGAGAATTTATCCTTGACTCTGTTAAAAATAGGTTCAGATCATTTTAATCCAATCGGAGTTTTATTGTTGGGTTTTAGTCTGAGTATCTAGGTGTAGAAACTTCAGTGTTTCCAATTGAAAGCCTGACATTCTCTCTCCTCCTTGGAACCCAGAATACCCAATTTTTCATAATTGCTGTGTTCTCTCTTCAGATTTACTCCCTCTTGGCCAATTCTTTGCGCTCAGCTTTTCAGCTTCTCAGCTTCTCATCCCACACCATTTAGGAATTAGTAGACGGTGTGTTTACATTTTTAAAAGTTCATATGGATAATTCTTACCAGTTTCATTTTGCTCTATTCTTCCATTTTTTAATTTACATGTTGTCTTCATTTCCTGGTTGCTAAAACAATATATAAGGAATTTGTAGGCCCAAGGTTTCAGACACTAGAAGGTTTGCTTTCTTCTGGGGTTGGCACCTTCGAAAGGCCAGCAATCTTTGAGGTTCCTTGGATTTTCCATCACATGGCAATACATTTGATGGCATCTTCCCCTTTCTCTTCCAGGTTCCATTGCCTTACAGCATTTTGCTACCCTCCATGGTTTCTCCTCTGTTTCTATTTTCCTTTGCTTTAAGGACTTCAGCCATATTGAATTAAGGCCTGCCTTCATTCAGTTCGGGCACACCTTGACTAATAAAACCTTCAAAGATCCAATACCCACAGGACCAAGTGTTGTACCTGAATTGCCTTTTGTGGGGACCTGATTCAATCTCCAACGCATGTTATTAAATATTTTAATATATCATAATGGATTTTTATTTTCCAACTTAGGGTTCATTCTTTCTCTGACTTTGCTCTGAGCTTTCTGTGATCTGCTGCGTATTATAATATGCTAGGTGAAGGTCATCTACTTTACTCAGAGTCTGATTAGAGAGAACAGTTTCCAGCTTGAGTTACATATGAAGATGTTCTTAGACTGTGCAAAATTTGTTGATCTACATAATATTCTCTGGTTGCAGCAAGCCAGGGATTTAGCTTTTGACCAAGAACCACACATTACTAGTAGGTTTGTCTGCTTACCATTTCCTTATGCTGTTTGCTTATAAGGTAATCATTTAATGGCTATAGTCTTTCAAACTCTTGATTTAGATATGAACTTAGGAAATTACTAATGGAGTATTTTATGATAGCATTAGTTTACCTGAAAATATCCATTTGATGTACTATGTTATTTTAAAAGGTGCTAGTTTTATTAGTAAACAGTTAAAAATATACGTAGTAGGTACTACAAAAACATTATATTTCAGAGAAAAAAAGGGGTATGTGTGTATAAACAAAAGCTTGCTACGCTTAAAATGTGAACAAGATAAAGGTAAAATCACTTTCTGAAAGTAAGCTCCTGGGAAATACTTGACATTTTCAAGAATATGTTTGCCCTTTAATAGCATCATTTGGTTTTTCCATCTGTTTTGAGGTGTTTTCATATTGTAAGCTTCTTGTTCTTGTTGTTGTTGTTTTTTTTCTTTTTTTTAAGGAATAGGAATAGTAATGAGACGTTTTTCAGATAGACAAATGCCAGGAGGACCATGCAACTGACTTCAAAATAAAAATGTTAGCTCATCTCACATTTAGTCCTTTTTTCTTTCAGACCTCAACTGCTACAGTAAACGTGGTTGTGACCGATGTCAATGACAATGCTCCAGTGTTTGATCCCTATCTGCCTAGAAATCTGTCTGTGGTGGAGGAAGAAGCCAATGCCTTTGTGGGTCAAGTAAAAGTAAGTGGAACCATTTTCTATATATCTTAAGTGTATTTTTTAAATGTACATAAGTTTCTCACATTTTCATTTTGATACAAGATTCAGCTAATTAATGAAATCTGATAAATGAGGAAGTATCAGAATTGTTTGAAAATAATCAATAAAATCACTTGGGTTTAATGCCTGGTAATAATTTACATTCACTTTTGATCACTGGGTTGGATTCTCTTCAAGATACTTTTCAACAAATTATATCCTGTACATTTGGATTTAAGTTATTAAGATTATTGATATATATTTTATGATCTTTAATAATTTAAGAATATATTAATTTGGAATAATTCTTATTTAATATATATTTCATTTTATGGAATTATAATAAAATAGTTTTGGAGAAATATATAATTAGGTATATTATTATGGTATGGATTTGAAATTCCTATCTCATAATAAATATACTTAATTATGAATTTGTTTGATTATCAAAGCATATCTTTATAATCAACAGTGTACCTTATACTTCACACTCATCTTTGTCCAGCACACTCAAGATTCATTTCTAACTATATTCTCCTGGTTCCTGCCTGGACATATCAGCTAGTTTCTGCAGTTCTTGTAATGAATAATCCTTTTGTTCTTAAAGCAGGGACAGCGCTTCCACAGTTGGGTCATGCAGGGACTTGAACATGGTTAATGGTCTTGAAGCAAATTTTAGGAAGTCATGTAAATTTTAGGGAGACTTATATGTGGTCTCCAGGCAAGGAAAGAATCCTCCTCTAGCAAGGAGTGAGCCACCTTGGTGTCCCAGGTCCAGGTTTCAAAGTCCCACTCCTTCACTGTTAGGTTCTTGACTTTTGCCTAAGAGGCTTGCTGGTGCTATGAAGTAAGCCTTTTCTACAGTCCTGCCACTCTGACAATCAAGCACAGAACCTGATTTTCAGCCCAATATTCTCTCTGGCTGTAATATTACAACAAGTAAGCAGCAGCACAGTATAATTATCATAGACTCTATCTCAGATCCTGGAGAAAACATATAAAGCATGATCCCATTCCACCTTTATTCCATCACAGTTCATCACAGGGAAGAGTCTGGGTAATTGTGCTGTTACAACATGCCAGGGGTAGTCAAAGGGTTCTTGATGCAGCCTGGCCAGCAAGCAATTGGGCTCTAGAATCTCTTCTTAAGGATCTGCTCCTCCCATAATGCCAAGTGGCTTACACAGGATTTCTTCCAGAAGAAAACCAGGTATAATATGTTTTTTTTGAGAAGTTTCACAACTAGGGAAATAAGGAAGTGGTGTAGCGAAAGGAAGGCAGCCAATAAAGGGATTACTAGTAAGCCACCTATCACAGGGAGCACTAGAACTTAATCTTGAGGGGAAACTCTAGGAAACTATACAAAACTCTTGCTTAAGAATTATTCCTCCTGAGAAGTAATGGAACTGGAAAATTCCTACACTAAACCCTGAGAGTTCTTGGTTGCAGATGCTGTGGAAGGCAAATTTTGGGCACTTACTGTTCCCCACTCAAGCAAGCAGCCAGCCTTCTGCAATTCTGATATAATGACATTCTGTCACACTGCAGATACAATCAGTTGGAAGTTGGCCAGAGCATGTAGAATGCTCTGAGGGACATGCATGGAAACTGACAATTTCTGCTACACCAAGCAAACACTGATAAAATCTATAATAGAAGCATGTGCAGAAAGCATAGTAAAGGGAACAATGCTGAATCTGACTCATGAAGGATGAATACTTGTAAGATGGAAATTGGGAGGGGTTTGGGACAATCTAAGGGAAGGTAATTGCATAGTAAAGGCATAGAGGAATGAGAGAGTATGACATATAATTACAAGAAATAAGATGTGGCACATCATGAACATTTCTCTATTCCATGTTATAGAAAGTTCTGGAGGAACCCTGTGCAGTTCTGAAGATGATATGTGGCATTATCAGATTTGTGTTTTATAATTTACTCTGGAATAGTTTGCTATGGAAAGTTTCTAAACCCAGAAAACTGAATCAGGAGGCGATTATAATAGTCCAGAAATATGAGACTTAACCTAATATAATACTTTAATCATAATTATAATTAAATTACATTGAACTCTAAGATGCCATGTTAATGAAAACTGGAAAATGTATTTAGTCATAACTATTTAAAGATTTGGATAAAGCAAACAGGTTTTGAAATAATTCAGAATAATTATCTTTCACATGTTCTTTAGTATATTTAACATTGGAGATTTAGAGCCCATATGGAATATACAACTAATAACATATAATTAGACATCAACATGATTAGTTTTTCTTTCATTTCTTAAAACTTATTTCTTGCTGCACTTCCTAGTAATTCTTTGTCTTTGATGGAATTATAGCATGAAGCTTCTTTCTTATCTCCTATATCTTAAATTTGAGGAAAAATGGTCTCAATAATTTATCTTAACATTAAAAATTGATGTTAAAAATTGATATGGACCTTAGCACTGATACTTTGACAAAGAAGTAATTGTCCTGATCTTTAGGCAATAAAACATTTTCATAAAACTAAAATGATTTTGAAAGTACAAAGATAGAGGAAACCATCCAAAGCAGACTGCATCCAACTGATTCTGCACAGTTCCAGAAAAGTTGTGATAGTCACAGAATAGAATTTTGAGGCATCATAATGGTCTCCTGTTGCTACATAATGATAATTATATAATACATTAATTTCTCTAAATGACTCATGCTCTGCTTATAAAATTTAATTGTCATTAAAAGCTATTAAGACAAACCTAAAATCAAGATACATATGGCTAATTATTGTACTGAACTGAAGTTATTTGCTTTGTGTTTATGTTCTAATGACAGTTTAATATGAATAATCCAATATTTGGATTCTAATGCTGTGATGGTTAAGTTTGTGTGGCCAGGTTATGGTGTCCATTTGTTTGGTCAAGCAAGCACTGGCCTGATTGTTATTTGAGAATATTTTGTGGATTTAAATCATCAGTAAGTCGATTGCATCTATGGCTGATTATATCTTCAATCAACTGAGGAGACTGCCTTCAACACTGAGAGAAGTCTCATCCAATCATATGAAGGCCTTAAAAATGGAAGTAATGATTTCAGCAGTCAGATGGGAGAATTTCCAACTGTACTTCAGCCAGCAAGCTTCTCTTGGGGACTTCATGGAAAACATTCATCAGTGTTCCTGCATTGCAGCCTGCCTGACAGAATTTGGATTTTCCCATCTCCACATTTGCATAAGCCAATTCCTATAGAAAAAAAAATCAAAACCTCTGAGTAATACAAATACTGAAGAAACTTTTTATTTACTTTTTAAGGTATTATAGCTCTCCATTCTCACTTTCTTTAGCCTGCTTTTCTAGGATCTCTTTACTGGACCATGATTTCTACTAAATAAGGAATGCTCTGAGGCATTATGTATGTATTAGGCAGAGCAAAAAATAATTTATCCAGCATAAAAGGATAAACTACCAAACAGCAATTTTTTAGAGCAAAACTTATATACAGGGGTAGTACACCCCATTTAAAGTCTCATCTGTATTCTCAAAGCACTTGTGACATAGTTGGAAAGAAAAGATGTATGGAAAATAAAACCTAACAAACACAGTAAAATGTTACTCTATGTCAAGTGTCAATTGAATGATACAGATTATTTTCTCAAAGGAATGAGACAAACCACTGTGGTCTGAGGTGGCCAAGTAAGGATTCATGGGAAAAGTGTAACATCTGCAGTACTTTGATGTATTAGTGAGATTCTATGTTAGAGGAAAAAATAAAGAAAGATAACAGGTAAAAGGATGTGGGTCAGATCTGAACTGAAGAAGACATTTAAGAAGTCAATAGTCTGAAAACAATGGAAAATTTGTTTACAGAAATTGTGAAAAATTGATTGAAAAAAATATTGAGTGCAGCTGGGGAAGGCCAGGAAGGACTAATGAATTTGCAACTGATTCAAAGACTTAATATCACATCAGTGATATCTTGAGTTGTCAGTGTAGTGTTTTGTTTAGTATCATTCTTACTATTTCACAGGAGACATAATCCAGAGGACCTGTCAATCCCTGTATTCATATACTGGCAGTGGACCACAAGCATTCCAATAGTTCACAAATCTTAAGAATGAGTTTTAGATATGAAGCCTCACACCAGCTTCCTCAGAATTCTCAGATAATTTGCATGGTGTGCTTATTCCCAGGAGAGAGTCCTAGGATATTTTGCCATTAGGACTTTCCTCTCTAATTAAATCCTAGTAACCCTGACCTTAGTACCCTCAGGATTCTGCCCAAAGGACCAAACATTTGCTTTGCTCCTCTGTGGAATCTATAACAGCAGAATATGCCATGATCTCTGTGAAGGGCCATTCAGCCTTTAGTTTCACTGTAAGGCAATCTCCTGGCTCTGCATCTAGCTCTCCTTCCACACTTTCTTCAGCCTCTTTACCTGAATCTCTTCATGCTGTACCAGATTTCTGGTCTTACCAAAAAGGAGCCCCAGGCTTCCTACATTACCCACCAGTCCTCACCTCTTACAGTCCTTCCTTATGGTGATGAGATCACCACTCTCTGGTCACTCTTCATGCTCCCATAAGATCTTATGATTCCATGATTCCAGACCCAGTGCCCCAACAACATGCAAAACATAACAAGCAGGTTAAAACATGGGCTCTGGAGTCAGACTGACTCCATCTGACTTATTAGGGTGACTAATGTGATTTGGGGGAGTTACTTAGATTCTCTGGGCCTGGGTTTTATCTGCAAAAGAGGGATAGTAATAGAATTCAACACATGTAGTGGTAGGAAGGAATAACTAAGTGAATTTTCACAAGTTCCTTTATATCTCTGAGTCCTTGCTCCTTTTATGTAGAAATGAGAATCTAAAAATCAAATATCATTCATTAAAAATTATCCAGTATACTATCTCAAAAACAATAGTTTTCCAGTAAAGGCTAGCTTTCTAACATTTCATTTATTACAAAACCTAGCCTGTTGTCTCACATAAACCCAGTAAGTATTTTTTGTTTATGTTAGGAACATTACTACCAATACTTGAAAAATGGAAGCAAATAACCAGATTTCTGTGTTTGTGTGTATGTGTGTATGTGTGTGTGTGAGCACGCACATGGGCGAGGGAGAATATGCAATAGAGGAGAAAAAAAAAAACAAAAATGCTTTGATAAAATTTATTTATTTATTTAATTTTGTTAAATAGGGGAGGTAGTTTAGAGTAAAGCTGTGCCTGTTATTGGGATTATGCTGTGTAACCAAGTTTGGCAGACAGCTTGAATGGGTACCTCAGAATCCTATTTATGCATGAAATTGAAGAGCCTGCTGGGAAATAATTCATCTTAAAGTGTTAAGAGTTATTTAAATCAGTTTTGACCCATTATAAAAATTTGGGTCTTCAGAAATGGGGAAGCATGATGCCTGTCATTTTCATGTATGTTCTCAGATAATTGTCATATGGACTCAATCTTGAGTCTGGGTTGGGGAGTGAGGACATGAAAAAGGAATATCAATTTCAGTAAATACTGTCTAAGATGCAGAGACACAAAGAGAACTTTGTGCTTTTTTTAATATAGAGTTTAGCATAAAAGAAAACAAGGTAGTCTTTTCATCAAACTTGGAGCAGTAGGAGTCTCAGCAGATCTCTGTGTGTGGATGTTTGAGGGGGTGGTGGTTGAAGGGAGACAAGTGGAGGTGGGAAGCCATTAACCTTGCTTGTGAGCTGTCTGGCCATCATGGATCTGGTTAGAGAATTTTTTTAGGGGTCTGAATTCTCCAGATTAGGATCAAATTCTTCATCTTTGTTCTTCATAATAACTCTGGGAATAAATGCTTGCACAAATGTATCAGAGAAAACATACTTGGAAACAACACTGTTAAGTTTAAACAAGGCTCTCAGAATTGTATACAAGATAGAGTGAGCTGCTTCCCAGCTGACTTTCAATTAATGCCTACTAGAAATTCTTATGCTGAACTGACTTTTATGAACGCTAGGTAACAAAAATAGAGTCCTGAGTCAACAAAATGTTCTTAGGGTTCTAAAACAAAAGATGCTGAATTTATTTAACAAGGATCACAAATGTATTCCCAATATAAAAGTGCATGCTAAATCTTGGCTGAGATAAAGTGGTAGTAATTCAGCTTAAAACCCTTAAAGCAGTTTTAAAATCGTTAGCAAGTTGCAGTGTTTAGAAGGGTAATGATGTTGTCATTTTAAAAAGAAATTGATGTGTCCTTCAACTAAACAATTTAATATTAAACAAAATATATCTGAACATCAGTGGTCTGTCTATGATTAATGTAGTTGTCGTCTCCTTTCGTGAGGTCCTAAAAATGAAATGAAAGTAGGGAACTTTATGGTGTTTTATTTATTTTTTGTAGCTCAGCACGACACTCAACAGTTCCTACAAGTATAATACTTCTTTTTTTAGTGGGTCACAAATGGGAAATTTTATGAGTTCTCTTGTCAAGTCAAACTATATAATGCAACTACACTATTCAGCCAAGTAAAGAAAAAAGCTCACACAATTTGAAAAATTGGTGACATCCGCTTTAATGCCAATACCTAAAAATTTTTATCATGGAGTTTTATCAATTAATTGTGAATATTTTTGAAACTTAACAGCATTTAAGCTGTTCAATTAGCAAATAATAAATGGATTAGACAGTTTTATGGATGTATTTTACAAGAATTTATTTGGGGTCTACACTTTCAGGAGTTTTTGTCTTACTATCAGCTATTATAATAAATATATATGCATATGTGTACAGTCTTGTATGTGAATGCATATATATGTATTTTTCATAGTTGTACAATGCCAAATATAATGAATGATATGCCAACCCCATGGTTACAAATGACTACTTTATTACTAATTGTCATATTTATCTTAATAATATCTTTGTTCCGTTTGAAATGGATCTCCCTCTCTTTCTTCAGACTCCACTGCTTCTTTGTTTCTGGTTTTCATGTTTAAGTATGTTTGATTCTTTCTGCCTTTCTCTTTTCAGCCTGCTCCTTAACCCTTGAATTTCAGAAGTGGTTTCCTTGTGTCTCCTTTTGCCTCTACACATTCTATTTGGGAAATCCTTCTCACTCCCACAGCTTTAATTGTATTTAGAGGTTGATGTTTTCCACAGTTCATTTTTAACTTGTTCTGCTCCTTTAAACATCTGCATTTGATCCCCATTGAACATGTTTAAGACTGAACTATTATTTTTACCTTTCCTTGAAAGGACTCCTTCTCCAGAATGCAGCCTCCCCATCTCAGGCTCCTCCTCCCTCACTCCTTACATCCAACCAATCACCAGTCTTGATAATTTTACCTAGTCAGGCTCTGATTATTTCTCACTTGAACTATTGTTACAACCTCTATATTGGTTATCCTGACAATAGTCTTGATACCTCAAATATATTCTCAAAGTAACTACTGAAATGGTATCTCCAGCAAGCATAGTTTAACTACAGGAGATTGTTCATATTCCTCAATACAGCAAACAAGGCACACTGCAACCAACTGCTACTACTTTTACAGCTTTACCTCCGGTTATACTAACAGCAATGTACTATCTGCATTTAATACTAACTGCTTTTAATTCCAAATAATATGTTCTCTGAATCAACACGTTTCTTTCCCTCTATGCATGTCCCCTGCCTTGATTTTCTCTTTCCTCGCTTTTGTGGATAACTCATCTTTGAAGATTCTAGTCAGATATCATCTTATTCAGAAAACCTTTTCTGAACTTTTCTTTGCCCTAAGTGTTCCCTAATCATCAGCCCATATTATACTATGCAGAACTTTCTGATAGTACTTACTAGAAGTATATTTGAGTTATATATTTATCCAACTTTCCCCAAAGCAGGGGCTGTGCCACATTGGTATTAGAATCCTCACTACCGGACACAATGTTTGGCTCTTAAATATGCTAAATTAAATTAGACTTAATGGACTAAAATTATCAGAAAATAAAGTTTTCCATGAAAGATGCATAAAGGAAAAGTTATAGTATGTGTCAAAATCTAAATCTACATATTTGGCTTTACTTCACAAGCATAAAGACAAATAAATGATCCTTTGATGAACAGAGAAAAGGTTTTGATATTGATTATCTTTCTACTTTTAGAATTTCAGCACATAAAATACTATTAATAGAGTTAATTTCAAAAGCAATGTTAATGCAATGAACATTTGAAATTTGCAGTTAATACAGGACCAAGTAAGACATCTGTCTGCGCACCAGTGAGACAGGACAACAGTAACAAAAGATTTTTCAGGATGTAAGAAGATTACACAGAGGAAAATTGTAACACATGCTAACAACGTATCTGGTCACTTATTTAGAAATATGCTTTCTATTTACCCATTTAAAATATGTACTCCATTTAAATTATTTGTATAGGAAGATATATCAACTATTTTTTTTCCTCTCAAACCCCTGCTCCATTTATCTAGCTGTGGCTTTTAATGCTACATTACTTATTTATGAGTTCCAACTTAATATAAATTACACTTCTGGTTTATGGACTGATGAGAATTCATGGCCTATTCACTTTAGTTGGATTCAGTTCTCTTCTACAAATCTAATAATTCACTACAATTCCTACACTGATTTTACTGCATAACAGAAGAAGATTGGCAATCAACTTTTGATTTTAAAGGGAGGATTTCAACTATTTCTGAAGTATTTTACTAATACTAACGCTTATCCTTTAAACTTTAAAAAATTGTGTAATATATAGAAAGTCATTTAAACATAGCTGTGCAGCTTAGTAAATTATTGTAAAGTAAAAATAAATATAACTGCAATACAGGTAATTAATGAATCACCAGGAAAGGTCTCTGAATGCTTCTTGCCAGTCACAATTGCTTTTCTCCACCTGTAGTTAACCACTATAGTAATTATTCCTTGCTTAGTATTGTATATTACTACCTACTTAAGCATCCCTAAATACTATAGTTTAGTTTTCTCTTTTTGAAATGTATGTAAACAAGATTGTAGAATACGTATGTCTTCCTTCATTCATCTTTATGTTTTCAAGATTCACCCACATTTCTGCATGTTCATTCATTTATGTTATTTGCTGTATAATAGTTAATTATTTGACTTTGCCACAGTTCATTTTCACATTCTATTATTATTATTTAGGTGGCTTCCATTTTGAGATTATAATAATTAACAGTGCTATGAATTCCTTATATTATTTCTCTTGGTTCATGGTATGTGAGTTTCTCTTAGTTATGACTATGAGTTTATTGAACTTTATTGAAAATGCCAAATTGTTTTCCATAGTGACTGTGCCTACGAATTGTATAGGAGTTAGTACTGGACCCTATCTGCATTCTTGACGTGTCCATCTTTCTAACTTCAACCAATCTAGTATGTTTAGTTTTTATCACATTGTGATTTTGATTAGCATTTCCCTAATGAGATGGAGCATCTTTTCATGTTTACTTGCTAATTTGAATTTCCCCTTTTTCCAAGTGCCTATTTAAGTCTCTTGTTCATTTAGCTATTGGGTTTTCCTTGGTTTCTTTCCTTGAATTTTCTTTTTCATCATTAGGATTTCTTTGAATATTCTAGATATGAATCCTTCCTTTTCAGATGTGTTTCAAATATCTTCTTCCACTCAATGACTTGCATTTCGCTTCCTTAAAGGTATCTTTGATACACAGAGATTTTAGTTTTAAGATTGCCAAATTTGTCCGTCTTTTTTTATTGTTACTGCTTTTTTATAATCTTGTTTAAATAAATTCTTACTATCTTCAGATCATGAAGATATTCTCCTATGTTATTTTCAGAAGCTTTATTGTTTATTATTCATACTAGATTTATAATACACCTGAAAGTAGGAGTCTACTTTCATTTTCTTCTGTTGAACACCTATTTAAAAGACAATATTTTCCCTTCTCCTCTGCAATACAAGCTTATCAAAATCACATGTAAAAATAAATATGTGTGGCTTTGTTTCTGGATATTCTATTCTGTTTTATTGGTTTATAACTCTATTTTTCAACTAATAGCATAGTCTATTAATTACAGTGGTTTTCCAATAAGTCTCGATATCTGGTAGAGCAAGCTCTCTCACCTTTTTCTTCAAGAGAGTTTCAGATATAATTGGCCATTTGCTTTTCAATATAGATTTTGAAATTAGCATGATAAATTACACACACACATACATGCAATAACTTTGGAATTTTAATTGAATTACATTGATTTATAGATGAAGTTTGTGGAATTCTGCAATTCTACAGTTTTAAGTCTCCTAATCAATGAACCTGGTCTCTTCCTCCATTTCCTTAGCTCTTGTTCAAAGACCCTTGAGTGTTACATTTTCTCCGTATAGGACTTAAACAATTTTTTGCTGATTTTATTCCCTGGCCTTTGATAATTTCCGATCTTATTTTAATGGTACCTTTTAAAGGGTTTTATATTCTGTTTGTTGCTGGTTTTTTAGAAATACATCAATTTTTGTATCTTAATTTTCTACTAGCTAAACTGTTAAACTTTTATGTATTCTAATAACTGATATTATAGATTCCTTTGGATTTTCTACATACACAATTATATCAACTTCAAATAATGTCAATTTTATTTCTTTCTTACCAATATTTACACAATTTATTTTTCTTGACTTTTAGCTCTTCTAATATTTAATAGAAGTGACAAAAGCAGGCATCTAGTCTAAAGAGAGAGCACTCAATATTTCTCCATTCTCTAGAATTTTCTCTAGAAATATTTTAGCAGAGGAAGGAAGAAACTTAATTTGTATGTGTGTGTAATGTATGCATATTATATTATACATTTAAATTAATGGAAGTTGAATTGTACTTAGTGTTTTTTCTGCATCTATTGAGTTAATGAAATGGGATATGAGTTAACTTTCTAGTATTCTGTTAATGTGGTGAAATTAAATTGATTGACTTTTTATTATTAAACCTATCTTGCATTCCTAGTAAAA